>WNWK01000631.1:172388-352388 GCA_009830355.1 Cherax destructor
TTGTCCATTAACGAGGCAGGGTCAGTACTAGGTGCGGTATCAGGAAGGGGCTTGGGGGTAGGTTCACAGTTTAGGGCATCCATGGTTAGGTTCACAGGCTAGGACATCCATGGTTAGGTTTCTTCTTTCTTTTTGTTTTTAAGAAAAAAAAAGAAAGAGAAGAAAATAAAAATAAAAAAAGAATAAAAAAAAGGGGGGAACGTGGAGGAATAGCTCCTAGGAGGAATGAAAGGGGCGTAAATCACCCTCCGCGCCCAAGAGGACCTCAATACCGCAAGTAGGGCAGATGCAGCATGGAACCCATGCCATACCCTACCCTTCACGCCAGTAAACTGGCGATCCTGGATAGCAACCTCACATCCACCGAGCTACCTCGGCAGACAAAAGAGAGGGCGGCCGGATATCCGCCACAAAGCATACCTCTTTTGGTCACCACCCCCGGAATCCGAAAGGTGGCCTCCAGAGATACACCCGTCGCCCGAAAGATACCCAAAGCCACCCCCCGGGAGACCGGAGAGGGAGGGGCATCCCCAGGCGATCCAGATTCCACGGCAAACTACACCACCGCCAAGAACCTCAACGGAAAGGGGAAGACCACGGTACCCTTCCCCCTACCTAGGAACTAGAATGCCTGTGGAGGGAAGCTCCCAGGAGAAAAATGGGAAGGAAATAAGGGAG
Source organism: Cherax destructor (assembly GCA_009830355.1). Lineage (NCBI taxonomy): Eukaryota > Metazoa > Arthropoda > Malacostraca > Decapoda > Parastacidae > Cherax > Cherax destructor. The sequence goes on from WNWK01000631.1 coordinate 173,067, forward strand.
GGATGAGGAGGAGGAGGAGGAAAGGGAAAAGGGAGGATGGGGAAGATGGGAAAGGGAAGGGGGGATTGGTTGGTAATTAGGTTCGGTCTGAGGAAGAAGACCAAGAGGTCCAATTCCTCAGACCGATAGCCTCTTTACCACGACAAGGAGCCCCCCTTAAAGAGGATATCCTCTTACAGTTTACCATAAACGTCTTTTTTTTTTTTATGATGGAACACACTTTCAGTTCTGATAGCCCTAGCATCAACCCACTATAAAATATTTACTTGTATCTGAAGCTATGCTCCTAATCTTAGTTTCACCACCATTGCAGTTCTTACCACTTTGTAACATTCTGCAATTCTTGCTGGCCAGGGTAAAATGCAGAGAGATATGTGGCCAAGATAAAAAGCTAATCAAATCATCACATTTGCTTGAAAATAATAATGGTTGTATAGGGAGTCTACCTCTTTCACTGCATCCCAGTCCAGCATGCTAGCATGGATGTTATTATTTGTTCACCTCACGAGCAGCACAAACCATCTATCTTCTGCAAGAGGTAGCTAAATAGGGGGCAGGTAATTGCAATGTGAAATTGATGCCTAGTGTAGCCTTCATTGCTAAGAAAATAACACTCAGTAAACAGTAGCTAAGTGGAGGATTAGTTTATTTCAATTGATACTATATTACTGTTAATATATTCAAGGTAAAACACTAAACCCACTAGGGTTATACAGCACCTAGGGAATGGGAGGTAATCAAGTGTGAGCAAAGGAGAGGATAACCACAATTCCTTCAATCAAGAGCACTTCATCATTAGGATGCCCTTTCCTTGAAGGATACTGCCATTACAAAAGTATTACTCTAGAACTAAAGGTCTATTTGGTACTTTTGGAACTATGAGTTAATAAAAACAACATTCTGTACATAAAAGTACGAGAATGAAGATGATTATGTGCATGCAATCTGGGTTTGTGCACATGAAGCAAACACAAATCATAAATAATGAACAAGAAACACATTGGCCATTTACCACTAATGAAAGTTAACCAGAAGAAAACACTCATACCATAAATTTGCCACCCAAATGTCTTTCCAAAAAGAGCACAGAATTCATGATACAGAAATGACACAACCTACCCATCAAATCTAATTTACACCAAAATCCTTTATTCAAAATTATTACTTCAGTATTCATGTTGATAATGCTTGATAGAGAATGGCAAAAGCTGACAGGTGGAAATAAAGACAATGGTAGCAAGGAATCCTTTTAATAGGACATTTCGCCCAAGGCTGGACTTTATCAAGCACTCCACATGAGTGAGAAAATATGCCTCCTTATATGGCAAGCAAACACTGAAGTCAGGCCTGCTTGGAGAAAGACAGGTCACATATGAGGTCATGAAACTACCAGGTCAAGTCTAGGTGAAGTTAGGTATTGGTGGGAGTAAAGTAACATGTTTAATATGTTTATTATATTAACCATGGACTAAATGCACAATAGGTCCACCAGACATGTACATTCCACTGTTTTGCTTAATGGTTTTGGTGAGGTGGATCACTGATGCTTCCAAAATTCTGCATCTGGTCCTCTCATTCTCATGGTGTAAAAGGTGTGCTCTTCCCTGTTTGATTCATCCCTCCTGCAGGCATATTTATGTTCCTGAGGAAGTGTCTGAAGATCTCCACTGGCTTCCCATCATATAATTTATCACAACCACCACACTGTATACTCCTGCTTCTAGTGATCTATATTATAGTTTTAGTAGTAAGGACTGTTACATCCATGTTGGCTTTAGAGAGATGCAGAGTGATGGTGATGGCAGTCTGCCCAGTGGGGAGGACCAGCTGTTATCCCAGTCTATTCTTTTCACAATGTCTTGCTCATCAAGGACGTAGATACTCTTAAACGCAAGTTATTGTATGTAGAAAACTTCAATAAGAATGACCTAATACACTACTTTTCCCACTATGACCTCAAAACCTTGTGGGAGTTACAGATTTCTCCTCCGAGTACTTGAATTTGGAGAAGATCTTTTAGAACAAGAATATATTGAGGAGGCATTCACCAACTTAAAATTCCCAACACACATTACTCATTCCTGCAAATATGAAGCCTATCTCATACACAGCACACCCAAAACCAATCAAAGAGATCACTAGACATCCTAGACCCAGAACTATTTACACCACAGGACTATACAGTATACATACAATGTAGTGGTTGTGATAAATTCTATGTCAGGAAGACCCAGCAGAAACCTTCATTTGTGCCTTCAGGAACAAAAATATGACTGCAGGAGGGATGACACCAACAACGTGTGTAGTCAACTGCAACCTTCATTCTTATGTTGTGGACTGGGTAAGAACACAGTTTGCTAGTTAATGGTCCAAGTCGGACTGAAATGTCATAGTAAGCTTCAATCTCCTATGTGTGGGTTATTTGTGTATTGTTCCAGTTACAATATTGTGCCCTTTTATTCCTTAAGAGCACAACTGTTACACCATGAGAACAACAGGGTCAGATGCAGAACTTTGGAAGTGGCAGTGATCCACCTCACCAAAACCATTGACCAAAATAGTGGAACGTACATGGTGGCTGGACCTATTGCCTACTTGGTCTATGATTAGTGTAATAAACATAAACTTGTCATTTTACCCCCACCCCTACATCCACCAATACCTGACCTCACTTAGACCTGATCTCATAGTTTCACAACCTCACATGTGTTCTATCTTTTTCCAACTGTTATTATTATTATCAAATTAGCCACTAAACCCACAATGGCCACAGAGTGCTCCTGTCTTTCTCCAAGCCTGATCTCATGGAGCTCATCAGCCTTACAAAGCAGTGAGTGTGTTTGCTTATTCCTATGTATTTGATAAAGTCCAGCCCTGGGCAAAACATCATATTAATAGGATTCCCTGCTACCTGTATCAGTGTTTCCACTTTACAGTAGCATGTCAAACCCATTTCTTTCATTCTCCATCTTTTAACCACATCTAAAGCTAGGTGCTAGATGCAGTCTTTTTCTATACTCTTTGATTGAGGAAAGTTCTACAAATTCTTACACAAAAAACTTTAAAAACATCAAAGAAAAATGTTTATACAGTGGACCCCCGAGTTTCGTAAAAACTTCACTCCTGAAGTCTGCTCAAGTGCCATTACCGAACGAATTTACTCCCTTAAGGAAAAATTTCACGTAGGTTAGTCTATTTCAGACCCCCAAAAATACACTTCCACAAGAACTTACAAAATTATACTTACATAATTGCACGATTTCCGGGGTATTCGTTAACCGAGGGTCCACTGTATTAGCTAAATCTCAGTGTTAACTAAGTGAAAAAGCTTATTCTCAATCATAACAATTATATTAAATTACTGTTTTGGAAAAAAAATTATGATCATTATGCAGAGATGAGAATAAAACAATAGATACAGAAAAGTATAATTAAAACAGCAGTAACTAAGTTTAAGCCATGAGTGCACAGTAAGAAATATACACTGTCAATGTAGATAAAGAAAGTAATTATTCTGGTAAAAGATCACTTAGAAAATATACTCTATTCTAACCAATCTACAGTCATCCCTTGGTTTTCGATTGTCTCAGTTTTCACCGATTTTGGTTTTCGATCACTTTTTTTCGTGGAAAAATTGTCTCAGTGTTCGCCGATTGTCTCAGTTTTCGCCGATGGTACGGAACCTGTACACCAGTGCCGCGCACATGCAAAGGCCGTAGGCCCGCCACCCACACACCTCCCACGCACATTGTCACGCAGTCTAGCATTGTTTATGCTTGAGTGAACATCACCCCAGGAGTTCATACAAAACATTTATTAACAATTCATTGTTTTTGGCCCTTGATTATTGTGTGTGACTACTAAATAAGCTACCATGGGCCCAAAGAAAGCTCCTAGAGCCAGTCCTTTGGTAAAGAAAGTGAGAAACATGATGGAGTTTAAGAGTGTAGCAGGCATGCAGGGAGTGTAGCATGTATGCAAGGAGTGTAGCATGTATGCAGGGAGTGTAGCATGTATGCAGGGAGTGTAGCATGTATGCAGGGAGTGTAGCATGTATGCAGGGAGTGTAGCATGTATGCAGGGAGTGTAGCATGTATGCAGGGAGTGTAGCATGTATGCAGGGAGTGTAGCATGTATGCAGGGAGTGTAGCATGTATGCAGGGAGTGTAGCATGTATGCAGGGAGTGTAGCATGTATGCAGGGAGTGTAGCATGTATGCAGGGAGTGTAGCATGTATGCAGGGAGTGTAGCATGTATGCAGGGAGTGTAGCATGTATGCAGGGAGTGTAGCAGGTATGCAGGGAGTGTAGCATGTATGCAGGGAGTGTAGCAGGTATGCAGGGAGTGTAGCAGGTATGCAGGGAGTGTAGCATGTATGCAGGGAGTGTAGCAGGTATGCAGGGAGTGTAGCATGTATGCAGGGAGTGTAGCATGTATGCAGGGAGTGTAGCATGTATGCAGGGAGTGTAACAGGTATGCAGGGAGTGTAGCAGGTATGCAGGGAGTGTAGCAGGTATGCAGGGAGTGTAGCAGGTATGCAGGGAGTGTAGCAGGTATGCAGGGAGTGTAGCAGGTATGCAGGGAGTGTAGCAGGTATGCAGGGAGTGTAGCAGGTATGCAGGGAGTGTAGCAGGTATGCAGGGAGTGTAGCAGGTATGCAGGAGTGTAGCAGGTATGCAGGGAGTGTAGCAGGTATGCAGGGAGTGTGCAGTATGCAGGAGTGTACAGTATGCAGGGAGTGTAGCAGTATGCAGGGAGTGTAATGGTATGCAGGGCAGGTGCAGGGAGTGTAGCATGTATTAGGGAGTGTAGCAGGCAGAGATGAGTGTAGGAGGGCAGGGAGGGAGTGTGAGGCAGAGAGTGGCAGGCAGGAGGAGTGAGCGCAGGGAAGTGACCCGGATAAGAAATTGGTACCTAATTCCTTATGGAAGGATTCCCTTCCAAAAATAGGGTCTCTTCCCTCTCCCCTCCTCCCTCTCTTCCATCCAGCAACATCAGTCTTCAATAAAGGTAAGTGCCACATAGAGTTCATTCATTTGTGCATATAAATCTCTCTTTAAGGCCCCCCCAAATTTTTTTTTTCCAAACTTCTGGGTTTCTGGAACGGATTAATTGAATTTCAATTATTTCTTATGGGGAAAATAGTTTTGTTTTTCGCCGATTTTGGTTTTAGTCGATCCATCTGGAACGGATTAAAATCGAAAACCGAGGGATGACTGTATACCTCTTCAAAACTAGTATTTCCAAGAATAAAGAATCTGTCAAACTATTTAGAGATGAGACTTTAGACTACTTTTAAATCCATCCTAGACCATTCTCAAGTCCTTGACTAAAATGTCATTTAAATTTTCATTGCCAAATTATAGGTTAGTTATGAATTATTCATCACAGTATTGTGAATTTTATTCTGATGAATTAAACATGTGTAACACCTGTTTGAAATTTAAAAAGCCACTGGATGGCAAAACATCTTCAAAATAAAAGACACACATGTGTTGTACATGTCTAATTCATCAACTTGTTGGTACTGTATACCATTGATTTAATGAATTTTTGTTCCATAAATTAATTTTCAAGAACAAGCCTATTATGTCTCATCATTTCAGGGCATGTATATAAAATCCAATTAAGATCTACAAACTACAGCAAAGGAGAAAGTAAAAATAATGAGTAAATGAGCATGAAATAAGGTGCAGCTTACAGTATATTACTGGTAAAAGCCTCCAATAGCTAGTCACTATGAAATGCTGTTTTCCTGTTACATACATATATGACATGCTCAAAGGCCAGTGTGGAGGGTGCCAGCAGTGAGTACTGTATCAACACAGGCATATGGTAAGATGTACTTTACAAAGTGAAGATAAAGAAAGCACTTGTGATTGAGTCAACTGAATAATTATTGCAAACGTGAATATCATATAGAGTCATTTATCTGTGCTGAACAGATTGTGATTTCACTTTATTTATTATTAAGTTATTTAGATTACTTATATTTACCATAAAACAGTATGTAATGTATTAATGTAGCTACCCTCTGTCTCAAAGGTTTCTAATTCTAACATCCTCTGCAACATTGAAAAAAAAAAAAATTATAGGGTCTTAAAATTTTGAAACAAAATAAAATGCATATCCCACAAGGAAATTAGAACATACTGACAAATTGATGAATACAATACATGCAGCACTTAGGTACATATCTTTTTAACCAAAACATTTCACTTGAACAGGTGGGTTCATCAGTCAAATACAGAAGTAATCACATTACTCCAGACAGTGGAAATGGAGAGATAATTTTGAAGTGAAGAGTCCCTCAGCTTTAATAGAAAATGATCAGTTGACTACCTTCTATATCTGGCGAGGGAATGACCACCACAGAATTGTCGCTTTACTTCTACTGTCTCCAGTATTGAAATCATCTCTGTATTTGACTGACGAATCCTGCTTTGGAGGTGAAACTTTCCCTCAAAGATAGCCAAGTGCTGTATGTGTCTTAGTCAACAACTTGTAGTACTGTATAAAATTTATACTGTGCTGACAAATGCATCAAGACACATTCAGCATGTGTTTAACTTTCATTTAGAAGACATCTCACTGGCCAGGGCTTCTTCAATCTAGTGGACTGAACAACCCCTCCACTGTGTCTACCAAATAAAGGTTCTCCATATGCTGAATACATGCGTTCTTTTCTTTATACTGTACAAGAATAATAATAAAAAATACAGTTTACAAGTTATATATTACTTAAAAATTTATTTGTTGTTTTTTAACTGCCATGAAATTAATGACCCATGCATCATACATTGTTTGAACACTATATCCAAAAAAGCCTATCCTGCCAAAATTACACATATCACTTGGTAATGACAAGATAAATGACTCCATATTGCACAGTCATACATTTTCTATCTTGCCATTATAGCACATGTGGAGCGCTTAGATTGTAATAAATGTGTCAATTTACCTGTGGAAACTTCCCATACACCTCAAGCTTCAAATTGGCGCCACTGCTTACTGCAATGAAAGCTTCAATGTATTCCTCAGTTCATAAGACTAACCACAAGACACAGGTATGCATATTCTAATAAGGGAACAAGAACTAAATTTCAAAAAAAAAAAAAAAAATATATATATAAACGTATATATAAATTATTTTTATATTTATAAAGTGCTAAACCCATGTACAGTCATTCAGATCTACTTATGAAAAAGTACAACTTTTCTGTAATTAAAAAGTACATGAAAATAAATAATACATTTAATGTAATAAATACGTACAGTATACTGTAGATACACTTACAAATTCAGAACTTATGAGACTTAATGAAGCAATTTTATTTATTTTAATCAGGGGGAAAAAGTAAATTCAAGGGGATACAAATAGTGCCTGGAGAATGGGAAAGATTCAGGTTCCATCCAAAGAAGGGAAGTGCAAGTCCAGTTCCTTGGATCAAGAGCCCCCTCACCAACATGAAGACACCTCCCGTGAGGAGGGAAATGAAGCAATAAAAAGATTCATTAAAAAGCTCTTTCTCAAATGTATAGTGCAAATTTCCTGGAAATGATGACGAAGAGGAGATTATGTTAAGCAAGGGCTTTCAGCACAGTGTACTCACACCCTCAGGATTATGCCCTGGTTTTTCAGGGGTATGCAAAGACCCAGCTGGCTACCTGTTGGAAATATCTTCATATGATTTATGGTTCAACTGTCATTTGTTTGCTTCTGTCATCTTGTAGTTCATATTTGTATTTAACTGGAAACTCATACTGACATGATAGTAAGGCACTGCTTCTCATTTCCTGATGGAATATAACACCATCAATGATGCATCATTTAGGGATGTACCATATTTTCTGGCATATAAGATGATGTTTCCAAGCAGTTGTAATGCAATGTTAGTAAACAACTGCTAAAGTGTAAACCAAATCCTACCCTTTCCTTGACCTTGAGCATATAAGGTGCAGGCTGATTTTCCAAGACTTTTGTGGGAAAAAATGGGCACCTTATATGCTGGAAAATATAGTATCAACATTTATTGTTTAACTAAATTCACTGATCATTCCAGAGGTAAAAGGCTTCTGGCTTTGCTTTTAGACTACATTGTACCATGATACTGTGTACTCTATAATGATTTACCGATGGAGTCTAATTTAAAAGTGTTAATTTTGAAATTCTGTGTTAAAGAAACAATGATAGCTATATGTCAGCCTATGAGCAACAAGGACAGTTTTAGATCAGGCCAAAAATAAGGACAGTTTTAGGTCAAGCTAAAATAAGGACAGTTTTAGGTCAAGCCCAAAACAATAAGGCCAGTTGTATTAATACCCTCACCAATGCATCCAAGCAAATGTACAGACAGTTCAGTAACACAAGAGAGGATGCAAGACAACTCCTGCCTTATGGGTACTCGCATTAGGAAATTGTGCAGCAACGAAAATTCTTTTCCACCCATAACACCAGTGTCAAAAAATGGTCGAGTCAGAACCCCTTTAACTCCCTTTACCTTAACTAATAAAGAAACTTTTCTCAACTTAAGTAGCCTATCAATTCCTTGAAAGACTTTACATCTTTCAAAAGACAAGAAATAGGTACAAATGCTGCAATATACTACAGTGGAACCCAGGATACCGAATATCGTACATTTCGGATTTAAACACTTTTTTGTGCAAAATTTTGGTCCGGATTTCATACCTCCACCTGGAAATCGTACGTATCAGACACGTCCATCCGCCCGGGATGCCGCCACTCAGGCATATGTGTCTCAGTCTGGCTCTGTCACTGGTTGAGTGAGCATTACTTCGTGTGTTCCATTGTTTTTTGTGCTTAACTATTAAGTGTGACTGCGATATTTCGCAGTCACCACCATGGGCCCAAAGAAAGTTTCTAATGCCAGCCCTTTGGTAAAGAAGGTGAGAAACATGATAGAATTCAAGAGAGAGATTGTAGAAAAATACAAAAGTGGCGTACATTTAGCCGAGCTTTCCAGGATGTATGGGAAGTTGAAATCAACAATATGTTCCATCCTGGCAAAGAAAGTAGAAATCATGGAAGCTAAAGTTGTTGGTGAGGATCAACAAAAAACAGTTAGTCGATCATTTGCAAAAAGGCAAGGCAGTTGCATGCGGATCTTGTAAAGAAAATGCCTGGAACGAGTTCTGCTGTTAGTGAATTTAAGGCCAGCAGAAGCTGGTTCAACAGATTCAAGAAGTGTAGTGGCATACACAGTGTTGTAAGGCAAGGATTTTGAAGGGTTTGAGGCTGACCCTGATGACCCTATGCCTGTTGTGGAATCTATTGTGTCTTTGGGGATGTCCATGGGGTTGGAGATGAGTGGCCAGGATGTGGAAAAGTTGGTGGAGGACTACAGGGAAGAGCTAACCACTGAAGAGCTGTAAGACCTTCATCTGGAACAGCAACAGACCTTAGCTGAGGAAATTGCTTCAGAGGAGGAGGAAGAGAGAGGGGAGAAGGTGCCTTCTTCAGTGATTAAGGACATGTGTGCAAAGTGGAATGAGTTGCAAACTTTTGTGGAAAAATATCACCCTGACCAAGCTGATACAAGCCGTATCTGCAACATGTTCAGTGACAATACCTTGTCCCATTTTAGGCAAATCTTAAAGAGACGCCAGAAACAGAGCTCTCTGGACAGATTTTTTGTGCGACAGGGGCCCAGTGACTCTCAAGCTGGTCCTAGTGCCAGGATGACCCTTTCCCCTCCTTTCCTCCATTACAGATTTATACACCCTCCATCCTCTCGAAATGTACAAGCCACCTCAGCAATCCCTCCTCAACACTCTGGATAATATTCTTAGCAACCATGCACCTCCTCCTAATCTCCAAACTACGAATTCTCTGCATAATATTCACACCATACATTGCCCTCAGACACGACATTTCCACTGCCTCCAGCCTCCTCTTCACTGCAACATTCACAACCCACGATTCACACCCGTATACGAGTGTTGGTACCACTATACTCTCATACATTTCCCGTTTTGCCTCATGGGAAACATTCTTTGTCTCCACAAATGCCTCAGTGCACCACCCACCATTAACTAGTCACACAGTCTGTGTGACTAAATAATGGTCGATTATAATTTTTTTTTTTTCAACAAGTCGGCCGTCTCCCACCGAGGCAGGGTGACCCAAAAAGAAAGAAAATCCCCAAAAAGAAAATACTTTCATCATCATTCAACACTTTCACCACACTCATACATAATCACTGTCTTTGCAGAGGAGCTCAGATACGACAGCTGAGAAAAGTCCCACCCAGCTGTCACTATCTCAGACCCCTCCTTTAAAGTGCAGGCATTGTACTTCCCATTTCCAGGACTCAAGTCCAATTAAATCAATTAACTGGTTTCCCTGAATCCCTTCACAAAATGTTACCCTGCTCACACTCCAACAGATCGTCATGTCCCAAAACCATTCGTCTCCATTCACTCCTATCTAACACGCTCACACATGCTTGCTGGAAGTCCAAGCCCTCGCCCACAAAACCTCCTTTACCCCTTCCCTCCAACCTTTTCTAGGACGACCCCTACCCCGCCTTCCTTCCCTACAGATTTATACGCTCTCCAAGTCATTCTACTTTGATCCATTCTCTCTAAATGACCAAACCACCTCAACAACCCCTCTTCAGCCCTCTGACAAATACTTTTAGTAACTTCACACCTTCTCCTAATTTCCACATTCCGAATTTTCTGCATAATATTTACACCACACATTGCCCTTAGACAGGACATCTCCACTGCCTCCAGCCTCCTCCTCGCTGCAGCATTTGCAACCCATGCTTCACACCCATATAAGAGTGTTGGTACCACTATACTTTCGTACATTCCCTTCTTTGCCTCCATGGATAACGTTTTTTGTCTCCACAGATACCTCAATGCACCACTCACCTTTTTTCCTTCATCAATTCTATGGTTAACCTCATCCTTCATAAACCCATCCGCTGACACGTCAACACCCAAATACAGTGGTACCCCGACTTACGATATTTTTTCATTCCAGAATGCTGTTCAAGTGCCATTACCAAACGAATTTATCTCCATAAGAAATGATGTAAAATAGACTAGTCCTTTTAGACCCCCAAAATTACACTTACAAAAGCATTTAAAAAAATAAACTTACATAAAAGGGTGAGTTTGGGGACCATCGTAAGTCGGGGTACCACTGTATCTGAAAACATTTACTTCTTCCATAATCCCTCTCTCCAATGTGATATCCAATTTTTCTTTATTTAAATCGTTTGATACCCTCATCACCTTACTCTTATCTATGTTCACTTTTAACTTTCTACCTTTACACACTCTCCCAAACTCGTCCACTAACCTTTGCAACTTTTCTTTAGAATCTCCCATAAGCACAGTATCATCAGCAAAAAGTAACTGTGTCAACTCCCATTTTGCATTTAATTCTCCATAATTTAATCCCACCCCTCTCCCCAACACCCTAGCATTTACTTCTTTTACAACCCCATCTATAAATATATTAAACAACCATGGTGACATTACACATCCCTGTCTAAGACCTACTTTTACCGGGAAGTAATCTCCCTCTCTCCTACACACCCTAACCTGAGCCTCACTATCCTCATAAAAACTCTTTACAGCCTTCAGTAACTTACTACCTATTCCATACACTTGCAACATTTGCCACATTGCTCCCCTATCCACTCTATCATATGCCTTTTCTAAATCCATAAATGCAATAAAAACTTCTCTACCTTTATCTAAGTACTGTTCACATATATGCTTCCCTGTAAACACTTGATCTACACATCCCCTACCCACTCTAAAGCCTCCTTGCTCATCTGCAATCCTACTCTCTGTCTTACCTCTAATTCTTTCAATAATAACCCTGCCATACACTTTACCTGGTATACTCAGTAAACTTATTCCCCTATAATTTTTACACTCTCTTTTATCCCCCTTCCCTTTATATAAAGGAACTATACATGCTCTCTGCCAATTATATAATTATATAATTATAATTATGGGGGAGCGCTAAACCCATAGGATTATACAGTGCATGTGGGGGGATGGAAGGTATTCAGGCTCAATTCAGGGAACCGGAGCACAGAGCCAATTCCCTAGATCAAGAGCCCCTCACCAGCGTCAAGACACCTCCCTTGAGGGGGAATTATTGGTCGAAGTCAGACCAAAATATTATTATATATGTTTCAGTCTCCTAAGTGCAGGTTATTTGTGTATTGTTCCAGTCATGGTACTGTGCCCTTTTATTCTTTCTGAGCTAAGATCTGTTTAACAAAAAGTGGCAGGCATGTCCACAAGGTATGGATAATCCTGGCCTAATTCACCAGAGCTATGTAAAAGATGGTAAAATCTTACCTAGACTTGCCTCAATCTCCCTGCTCAGTTACCATAAAACTGAATTTGGATCCACCACCCTCTACATATTGGTGCTTCAAGACAATGTTAGTGCTTCAAGACATGTTAGTGTATAGGACCATCAGCCTTATACAAGTTTTCAAGTATATTATTCAAAATCAATGTCTTATTATAAGTCTTTTGTCTTATTTGTGAGTGCCGACAGTGATCCTTAAGTGAACCTGTTAGCAGATCCTTAAGTGAACCTGTTAGCAGATCCTTAAGTGAACCTGTTAGCAGATCCTTAAGTGAACCTGTTAGCAGATCCTTAAGTGAACCTGTTAGCAGATCCTTAAGTGAACCTGTTAGCAGATCCTTAAGTGAACCTGTTAGCAGATCCTTAAGTGAACCTGTTAGCAGATCCTTAAGTGAACCTGTTAGCAGATCCTTAAGTGAACCTGTTAGCAGATCCTTAAGTGAACCTGTTAGCAGATCCTTAAGTGAACCTGTTAGCAGATCCTTAAGTGAACCTGTTAGCAGATCCTTAAGTGAACCTGTTAGCAGATCCTTAAGTGAACCTGTTAGCAGATACTTAAGTGAACCTGTTAGCAGATACTTAAGTGAACCTGTTAGAAGATACTTAAGGCAGCAAATCATTCCAAAACTATCCAGAGAAATAACAATTTCTTTAGCATATTATGCCGACACCAAATGCCTAAGTAAATCTAGTATCACTCAGTACTCTACTAGGAGACAACATTGTTAAATTTTCATTAATATCCTCATGCATATCATAGTTGGGTATAGTATACCTTTCTACAAACATAATAACAAAGCAATAACTTTCCTCTTTAGAAAATTATTTAAGTTTCTTAAAATTTTTCCAAAATTGTCAGCACACAGCATGCTTGAAACAGCACAAGGCACTATTGGTACTCATTGTCTTGATTAAAGAACTGCGATATTAAAACTGAAATTCAAATAGTGTTACTAATATCCTTCAATGAATAAAAGGGTTCAATTCTACATACACAACTTCCTAAATATAGGATGTGTGTGCTCCTGTGTGTGTGATCTGGATGATAACTGCACCAGTGATAAAAAAACACCAGACATTAAATACTAAGGTCATTTAAGTTTGAGAATGATTTATTTGTTAACTGACAAATGGTTTTGCCATTAAAAGTCACAAGCAAGACATCTGGTCACTATTTTCATTTACCAGTAAGTTAACCGGACTATCATACAATAAAGTTATACTAAACTGCTAAGGAACCATAATTACTTGAACACCCCCAAAACATTTTAAAAAATACTTAAAAATAAAAGTAAAAAAAAAAAACTAAAACATGATTTTAAAAATAAAAGTAAAAAAAAAAACTAAAACATGATTTTAAAATTTTGATCAAGTTAAATATGACAAAGAACTGAAAAAAACTAAATTACAAAAGAATTACCTTCAAAGTAAAATATAACAAAAGAGCTCACAGAAAACCAAAGCAATACAAAAGAACTCACATCAAGTTAAAATCCCAACAAGAGTTGTACTACTCAAACATAGCAAAGAAATTCACAATACAAAAAACATGACAAAAAGAAGTTGTATCATGCAAAAACATCCAAAAAGAATGTTCACGAAACTGATCAAGAAAACGCACATCAAACTAAAATATACAAAAGAATTTGAGAGTGATAACAATGAAATAAAACACATCAACACAACTGACAATACTTTAACACGACAAAAGCTTCAAAAGATAATAAAACAGAAAAATCTATATAAAAAAACAATCATTTATAAGCTGCAGAACTAAGTAAAAATAATCAGTCCCACAATGTATAAATAATTTGTATTTTTTTTCAAAATCTTTGCCATTTCACACTATTAATCTGAGGTCATTTGAATTCTCATACAATGTACTACAAGCTTGAGAGACTTGTACCCTTTCTCAAGTGTGTGAGATCAGAGTACTGTCTCAAGACAGCTTCTGAACATAGCTAATACTCACTTCTTCTTGGTTTTAGGTGATGTAGATTGGAACACTGAAGAAGCAGACATGAGATTCTCTATGTACTGGCCAAGCACCTGGTTTTCAGAGCGAAGCTTAAGATTTTCTTCCTTAACACTATCAACACGCTGAGAGAGATCTGTAGAACACCATTGTACACTATTATTATACACCTGCATTCACAAAAAATGCATTAAACCCATTAGGGTCAGAACTACTACTACATTCTACATGTTTGGAAAGCAAAGGCACTATTAAATTAATTTATAATGCAATAACATACATGATAAATGGATAGGTAGAATGCATTTACTAGATTTCAAGTAAGTTTTTTATTTACTGAATTCCCCATTAAAGATTTACCTAGAAATAACAAAACTGTTTAGGCCAGTGTTTCTCAACGTCCTACATTGAATTTCTGCATCACCAATCCCATACCCTCCCAAATCCTCCCTATTATTAAATCAAGAAAGAACAAATTATTCACATCATTATAATCATACAGCTGACCAAACAACTGATTATGTATCACAACCAAACACAGTTCAGTGGCCCATAACTAGGTACATGTGAATATTACACACACACCCAGATGCACTTCAGCTGGAAAACATGTATACATAGGGATAATTCATCCTTCACTGACTCAATAGCACATGCACACAACAACATGAGAGCTCAACCTGCTCAAAGACTTGAAGAATGTAAGGAATCAAGCTCACACTCTACCTCCCTTTACACTATACAATACAGCTAAAACTTGCCAGAGAAAAAAACAGGTGTCAAATTAAGATTTCTACTATTTCTTCATTCAATCAGCTCAGGGACTTTCATGGAGTGGCTAATTCTCCTGTGCCCAATGATGGTGAACTAAAAAAACCACCACTCCATAACACACTATTATCTTACTTCATATCAAATTAAATCCCTTTTGCTGGTCTTTGGGACGAAATTCTACAAATACGCAACATTGTATTGCTGGTAAAACCTGATATGTTCCTAATTTTTTAAGACAATTTTAATGTAAATTGTACAACCACTGGTATGTGTACTACAACCACTGGTGTGTGTGTGTGTGTGTACAACCACAGGTGCGCGTGTGTACAACCACAGGTGCGCGTGTGTACAACCACAGGTGCGCGTGTGTACAACCACAGGTGCGCGTGTGTACAACCACAGGTGCGCGTGTGTACAACCACAGGTGTGCGTGTGTACAACCACAGGTGCGCGTACTACAACCACAGGTGCGTGTGTGTACAACCACAGGTGCGTGTGTGTACAACCACAGGTGCGTGTGTGTACAACCACAGGTGCGTGTGTGTACAACCACAGGTGCGTGTGTGTACAACCACAGGTGCGCGTACTACAACCACAGGTGCGCGTACTACAACCACAGGTGCGAGTACTACAACCACAGGTGCGTGTACTACAACCACAGGTGCGTGTACTACAACCACAGGTGCGTGTACTACAACCACAGGTGCGTGTACTACAACCACAGGTGCGTGTACTACAACCACAGGTGCGTGTACTACAACCACAGGTGTGTGTACAACCACAGGTGTGTGTGTACAACCACAGGTGTGTGTACAACCACAGGTGTGTGTGTACAACCACAGGTGTGTGTAGTACAACCACTGGTGTGTGTAGTACAACCACTGGTGTGTGTAGTACAACCACTGGTGTGTGTAGTACAACCACTGGTGTGTGTAGTACAACCACTGGTGTGTGTAGTACAACCACAGGTGTGTGTAGTACAACCACAGGTGTGTGTAGTACAACCACAGGTGTGTGTAGTACAACCACAGGTGTGTGTAGTACAACCACAGGTGTGTGTAGTACAACCACAGGTGTGTGTAGTACAACCACAGGTGTGTGTAGTACAACCACAGGTGTGTGTAGTACAACCACAGGTGTGTGTAGTACAACCACAGGTGTGTGTAGTACAACCACAGGTGTGTGTAGTACAACCACAGGTGTGTGTAGTACAACCACAGGTGTGTGTAGTACAACCACAGGTGTGTGTAGTACAACCACAGGTGTGTGTAGTACAACCACAGGTGTGTGTAGTACAACCACAGGTGTGTGTAGTACAACCACAGGTGTGTGTAGTACAACCACAGGTGTGTGTAGTACAACCACAGGTGTGTGTAGTACAACCACTGGTGTGTGTAGTACAACCACTGGTGTGTGTAATACAACCACTGGTGTGTGTAGTACAACCACTGGTGTGTGTAGTACAACCACTGGTGTGTGTAGTACAACCACTGGTGTGTGTAGTACAACCACTGGTGTGTGTAGTACAACCACTGGTGTGTGTAGTACAACCACTGGTGTGTGTAGTACAACCACTGGTGTGTACACAACCACTGGTGTGTGTACAACCACTGGTGTGTGTACAACCACTGGTGTGTGTACAACCACTAGTGTGTGTACAACCACTAGTGTGTGTACAACCACTGGTGTGTGTACAACCACTGGTGTTTGTAATGTAACTGCTAATATGTGTAATACAACCACTGGAAAGTTTAAATTAAATGAACAATTAATTACTAGACATATTACATTTCATTTTACATATTTTACATACTGTAATTATGAATAGGAAACTACAGATAAGGAATACAAATTATAAAAAGGCTATTGCATAACTATAAAGTGTATACAGCTTCTCCTCACTTAACAATGGAGTTCCGTTCCTATGACCTTGTTGGAAAAGAATTCATCGCTAAGTGAGGAGCATATTATAATAGTAGTGGGTTTGTGTCAACAATCTTTGATATTGTTTTAATGTCACCTTTGCACCAGTTATAACATTTCTGGTATATTTTTAAATGTTTATACAGTAGTGCACTGTATATTGTAATGAACAGAATAGAAGAAATCAGCTCTAAATATACATTATTTAGGTATGCATACTGGTCACAGAGCCTGTCGTAAGTCCAAGTCGCTGGTAAATGAGTACGTATATCACTAAGTGAGGAGAGGCTGTATTTATATATAAAAACACATGTTTGTGCAATTATACCTACATGAGTGTTGAAAGTGCATATATATTTTTCTCTCCAAGTACAGTGGACCCCTGAGTTACGAACACCCCGGAAATCGTACAATTATGTAAGTATAATATTGTAAGTGCTTTTGTAAGTGTAATTTTGGGGGTCTGAAATAGACTAACCTACTTGACATTATTTCTTAACCCTTTCAGGGTTTTTGACGTACTAGTACGGCTTACGCACCAGGGCGTTTGACGTACTAGTACGCCTAAATTCTAATCAAGCAGAAACAGGCTGGTAGGCCTAGATGTGAGAGAATGGGTCTGTGCGGTCAGTGTGCGCAGTATAAAAAAAAATCCTGCACCACACAGTGCATAATGAGGAAAAAAACTCAGACCGTGTTTTTTGTTTAAAACAGCGACTTTGCAGTCTATTTTCGTATGGTATTTATGCTTGTATTCTCGTTTTCTTAGTCTCATTTGATAGAATGGATGATATATTACAGAAATAGAGATACCTTTGACTGGTTTCACGATGACAAGTACCTTGAAACTGAGCGCAAAATAGCGAAAATGTTCGATTTTTGCCTATGTTCGAGTAAACAAATCACACCATGCGTCCAATACACATCAACTGGGTAATCTAATATTCTTGCACAAGTGCACTGATATTATTTATACCATTTTTACAATGATGCAGTAGTATACATAACAGAAAATCTTCAATTTTTTGTGAGAATAAAAATTCAAAATGGAAAGCAAAAGTAATGCAATAGGAGCCTGGAGACGTGACTAATGAACAGATAAAATGTTATTTTAGTGCCAGGAATGTCTGTCATGTTTATTCTGGACCCTATTTTGAAATTGGCATCTTTTGAAATTTGTGTGAAATTGGCAATATTGTCAATTTCTGGCCGCTTTATTGGGTAGTTGAAATCGGTAAATTGATGGTTTCTTGTACTCAATCGATAGAACAAATGGAATTCTACAATAATAGCTATGATTTTCGTAGACTGAGACATTGGAATTGGCCGAAAATAGGGCTCAAAGTGGGCGAAATCCCCTATGCATAAATATCTTCGATACCGCTAACTTTGCGAGAGCATAATTCCGTTAGTTTTTCACCAAATTTCATACTTTAGGTGGCGTTATGATCGGAAAAAAGATGCTCTATCATTTCATAAGAAAAAATAATTTTTTTTTTCCAAAAATGTTTCGACCCCGAGAGAGAGCTAAGAATCGAGGTCTCGACCCTGAAAGGGTTAAGTCAGTAAATTCGTTCGGTAATGGCACTTGAGCAGGCTTCTGGAATGAAGTTTTTACGTTACTCGGGGGTCCACTGTACATGTATCTGAAAATACAATCAATTGCATTCATTATGTGAACAATTAACAAATGTGCCAATGTGAGGTTCAAACTATGTTTTCTATTCTTGATAAAAAGTTAAAAAGCCTAGTAGTGATTCAACATAAGTGTTCAAAACTCACCATCAAGTGTGTTCTGAAGCTCCAGCACCTGAGCAATGAGGCGGGCTTTCTCCTCCTGCTCATCAGGTGACATATCTAGCCCAAAGCCTGAAACAACTGTACAAATTAGTAGTGTAAATATAATGTTACTTGGAAGCTCCTTTTTTTTTTTTAACACACTGGCCATCTCCCACCAAGGTAGGGTGACCCAAAAAAGAAACACTTTCACCATCATTCACACTAACACCATCTTGCCAGAGGCGCACAGGTACCAAGTCCTCATCTGGGGTCACTTCCCTTCTTTGTCTTTTAATCCCACTAGGACCAGCTTGTGATTCACTGCACACCTGTGGCACTATATATCTCTCCAGAGAGCTCTGTATCTGGCGGCTCTTTAAAATGTCCCTAAAATGGGACATGGAATTGTCATTGTAAAAGTAGCCAGCACGGATTGCAACATCTTTGTCAGGGTGATGTTCCTCCACAAATGATTGCACCCTACTCCACATTGCACAAATCTCCTTAATCTCTGAAGAAGGCACCTTACATCTTTCTTCCTCCACTGAAGCAATTTCCTCAGATCTGTTTTGTTGTTGTTGCAGCTCAAGCTCTTGCAGCTCTTCAGTGGTTAGATCTTCATTGTGGTCCTCCACCAACTCTTCCACATCCTCTCCATTCACATCCAACCCCATAGAAGTCCCCAATTCCACAATACTTTCCACAACTTCCATAGGCTCATCAGGATTAGCTTCAAACCCTTCAAAATCCCTCTCTTGTACACAATCTGGCCACAACTTTCTCCAAGCAGAGTTCATCGTCCTGGAGGTCACTCCCTGCCAAGCTTTATCTATAAGGCCTATGCAATGGAAGATATCCAAAAAGCCTTCCAGAACTCTTTTAGGGTCAATCTAGTGTCTGAGGTTACATCAAAGCACCTTTGAAACATTGCTTTGGTGTACAGTTTTTAAAGTTTGCAATGACCTGCTGGTCCATGGGCTGGAGGAGAGGAGTGGTGTTAGGAGGCAAGAACTTCACTTTTACAAATTTGAATTCCTTAGGCATTTGGTCTTCCAAGTCTTGAGGATGACCAGGAGCATTGTCCATTACCAGGAGGCACTTAAGTGGCAATTTATTCTCCAATAGATATTTCTTCACACTGGGGCCAAACACTTGATTAAACCATTCCAGGAAAATTTCCCTAGTGACCCATGCCTTAGCATTAGACTTCCAAAACACACACAATTTACCTTTGTCAACACTGTATTTGTTGAACACTCTGGGATTTTCAGAGTGATACACGAGTAAAGGCTTCACTTTTAAATCCCCACTAGCGTTCCCACATAACATAAGAGTTAGCCTGTCTTTCATAGGCTTGTGTCCTGACATTGCCTTTTCCTCCTGCGTGATGTAGGTCCTCCTTGGCATATTCTTCCAAAAGAGGCCTGTTTCATCACAATTAAACACTTGTTGGGGTTTAAATTCTTCTGCCTCTACATATTCTTTAAACTCACGCACAAATTTTTCAGCCCCATCTTTATCTGAACTGGCACCCTCACCATGCCTTACAACACTGTGTATGCCACTTCGCTTCTTGAAGTTTTCGAACCAGCCTTTGCTGGCCTTAAATTCATAAACCTCAACACTGGTTCCAGGCATTTTCTTTACAAGATCGGCATGCAACAGCCTTGCTTTTTCACATATGATGGATTGCACAACACTATCACCCGCTAGCAGTTTTTGGTTTATCCACACCAATAACAATTTCTCCATATTTTCCATTGTTTGTGATCTCTGTTTCGTTATCGTATTCACCCCTTTCGCAACATTAGCTTCCGTGATTTCCTTTCTCTTTGCCACAATGGAACTGATGGTTGATGGGTTTTTCTTGTATATCCTGGCGAGCTCGGCAATACGTACACCACTATCATATTTTTCTATTATTTCTTTCTTCATTTCTACAGTGTTCCTCACTTTCTTTACCAAAGAACTGGCACTAGGAGCTTTCTTTGGGCCCATGGTAGCTTATTTAGTAGTCACACACAATAATCAAGGGCCAAAAACAATGAATTGTTAATAAATGTTTTGTATAAACTCCTGGGGTGATGTTCACTCAAGCATAAACAATGCTAGACTGCGTGACAATGTGCGTGGGAGGCGGGCCTACGGCCTTTGTATGTGCGCGGCACTGGTGGACAGGTCCCATACGGTCGGCGAAAACTAAAACAATTGGCGAAAACTAAGACAAATTTCCCTGAAAAAAGTCGGCGAAAACCAAAATCGGCGAAAACTGGGACAAGCGAAAACCAAGGGATGACTGTAGGAGAATTTCATAAAGATTTTTCAGAAAAGTAATTTTGAAAGTACAGTACCAACTTTGGTACACATGACTTTGGTATTATTATAACTCAAGTATTCACAGTACAGAATATATATTCCTAGGGATGGTCCTGCAAATATACATACAGTATGTATTCTTGGGGTCATTGTGAGAAAAAGAGGGCAACAACAAGTAGTACTTCAAAATACAGGAGATAAGATTAATTACATGTTAAGAGATGATTACAAGACTGACTTGCTCTTGATTAGACAGACTACTGATCAGAGAAGTCTTGCCAGGTGAGGGAGGGCATAGATTACGCACAACTTTATTTAAAAATTTCGTAATATCACATCACATCATTTGCACATTACGTATTTGTAATCACCTTATGTCACTTGCATACATTTTACAGAACATTAAATTTAAACATTATCCTTATAATACAGTGGACCCCCAAGTTTCGGTCATAATTCATTCTAGAAGGCTGTTCAAGTGCCATTACCAAACGAATTTGTTCCCATAAGGAATAATGTAAAGTAGGTTAGTCCATTTCAGACCCCCAAAAATACACTTACAAAAGCACTTACAATAATACACTTACAGTGGACCCCCGAGTATCGTAATTAATCCGTTCCAGGAGCTAGTACTTAACACGAAGTTTACAAAATTCGAACCATTATTTCCCATAAGAAATAATGTAAATACAGTTAATCCGTTCCACAAAAAAATATTCACATATAAAATAATTAAAAACAATATACAGTGGTACCTCGACTTACGATGGTCCCCAAACTCACCCTTTTATGTAAGTTTATTTTTTTAAATGCTTTTGTAAGTGTAATTTTGGGGGTCTAAAAGGACTAGTCTATTTTACAACATTTCTTATGGAGATAAATTCGTTTGGTAATGGCACTTGAACAGCATTCTGGAATTAAAAAATATCGTAAGTCGAGGTACCACTGTATATATATATATATATATACCTAGGTAGTAGGTTGGTAGACAGCAACCACCCAGGGAGGTACTACCGTCCTGCCAAGTGAGTGTAAATCGAAAGCCTGTAATTGTTTTACATGATGGTAGGATTGCTGGTGTCTTTTTTCTGTCTCATAAACATGCAAGATTTCAGGTACATCTTGCTACTTCTACTTACACTTAGGTCACACTACACATTCATGTACAAGCATATATATATATATACACACCACTCTGGGTTTTCTTCTATTTTCTTACTAGTTCTTGTTCTTATTTCCTCTTATCTCCATGGGGAAGTGGAACAGAATTCTTCCTCCGTAAGCCATGCGTGTCGTAAGAGGCGACTAAAATGCCGGGAGCAAGGGGCTAGTAACCCCTTCTCCTGTATATATTACTAAATGTAAAAGGGAAAACTTTCGTTTTTCATTTTGGGCCACCCCGCTTCGGTGGGAAACGGCCGACGTGTTGAAAGAAAGAAAGATATATATATACATTTACTTACCTTTATTGAAGAGTTGCAGGCATCTGGAAGATAGAGTAATGAGTAATGAAGGTCCTCTTGGGCATTTTCTTCCAAAACAGGCCTGTTTCATCACTACTAAACACTTGTTGGGGGAGGAATTCTTCAGCCTCTACGAAGGGGAATCCCCACTCCCTGCATGCCTGCTACACTCCGTGCATGCCTGCTACACTCCCTGCATGAATGCTACACTCCCTGCATGAATGCTACACTCCCTGCATGAATGCTACACTCCCTGCATGAATGCTACACTCCCTGCATGAATGCTACACTCCCTGCATGCCTGCTAAACTCCCTGCATGAATGCTACACTCCCTGCATGAATGCTACCACAGGGGTGCCACTAAGAAGCTTCTTTGGACCCATGGTGACTTATTTCACAGTGACAATCACTAAAGCACCAAAAAAAACACCAAATGTAGTGTGAATGTTTGAAAGAGCGCGCTAGGTAATGTTCTCTCAATGGTAAACAACGCTTCACTGGCGGCATCCTGCGTCCCGCGCAGGCGCGGAGCAGGCGGACAGGTCTAATACGTTACGAAACACGAGCGGTTTTACGATTCTCGAAATCGTAAAAAGCTTACGAAACACGATGTTTACGAAGTAAGAACCTTACGAAACTCGGGGGTCCACTGTACATAACTGTTCGAGTTTTGAGGTGATCGAAACTCGGGGGTCCACTGTACTATGCTCAAAAGTATTATCCAAAAAATATCATTTGTGGCAACCTCAGGAATGTATCCCCTATTAATGTACATATATGCTGTACGTTTATTATGCATTATTTTTTCAGTCTTACTGTACCACTAAATTCATCTAAAAATGATGACTAAAACAAAAATTATTAAAGACTTCCACTAGAATCTAATGGTGTTTTCCCCCTTCCCTAAGTACAGTGGTACCTCGGTATATGTCCACTTTGGAATAAGTCCAACTTGGTATACGTCCTGTTTGGACACGAAAATTTTTGCTTGGTATACGACCTTTGTTTGGAATACGACTTGTATGGGTCAAAATGGCTGAAAGGGACTTTGAGGGCTTTGAGGCTGTGTCTATAGTGGAGGATATTGTCTCTCTGGGCAGGTCCATGGGTCTGGATGTGAGTGATGGTGATGTGGAGGAGTTAGTGGAGGGGCACAGGGAAGAGCTGACCACTGAGGAGCTGCAGGAACTTGAGAAGGAGGAGCACAAGACTAAGATGGATGCACTCTCTTCAGGCTCGGAAGAGGAGATAGAGGAAGCCCCTACTTCATTAATCAAGGAAATCTTTGCCAAATGGATGGACGTCAAAAACTTTGCAGAGAAGTACCACCCAAACAAAGCCCAAACAAGCCGTAATAGCACTGTTTGGAATGACCAGACAATGTCACATTTCTGAAACATCTTGAGGAGAAAGCAGAAGCAAAGTTCTTTGGACAGATTTTTAGTAAAAGTCAAACCTGATGAACTTCAACCAGGTCCAAATAGGGAAAAAGAGACAGAAAAGAGAAGGGGACTCTCCTTCCAAACAATAAAATTTCCTTCTCCTCCCTTTTCAGCACTATCGTAGCAGGCACTTGACTCTTTTCAGCAAAGTAAAGTGAGGTTAAATTTGCATTTATTTCATCTAATTCTTTTGTACTTATGTATGTATTTTAGTATTAAGCAGTGTTTAAATTACATATTTTAGTATTAAGCAGTGTTTAAATTATTTTATACAACCCCATCAATGTATAATATGCCAATAACAATAGGATTCTTTTTCATGGGAACGGATTAATCGTTTTCCCTATATATTTCTTATGGGAAAATTCGTTTGGTATACATACATCCTGTTTGGTACAAGTCCAAGGTCCTGGAACGGATTAAGGACGTATACCGAGGTACCATTGTAGTAATAGAAAAATACTTTTAAAATAATATACAGTACAATATAAGCAATGGTGAATACAGAAAAAAAAAACTTACTGTTGTGCAGAGGACTGTTGGAACCATTTGTGTATGCAGATGGAATAGATTCCAAACTCTGACCTCGAGTGGAGTCGGATATTTCTGAGGCTGCTGTCCGATCATCATCCAACACCACTAGTGAAGAACAATAATCATCAATGTGCATTGCAAACACAAAGATAATGAATCAGTAATGTATAATAAAGCAAAATATGCATTTTTTCTCTCTTGGGAAAGGGTGGCTGGAGCCACTGTTGTCTTTAATGTATAGAATATCTGTATAAATGTAACAAAGACAAAAAATGAAGCAATACAAAATGATTAACATAAGGATGAAACCTTTCCTCACTTCTTGAGTGCAAGTGAAAAGCTACAACAATGGGGGTTCCTAATAAATGATAAAAGAAATGCCACCATTGCATATACATAGTCTGCTGAGCCAATAATAGAGACTAGGAGGGAAGGCCTGATCTAGGATGGGACCACTGGTGAGTTGACCACTGAAAACATCCGTCAGGTATCTTTTGGGTAAATATGTAAATGCCTTATTTCATGGGAAGAGTTCTTTATTGTAACATTCATATTCAGAAGCACTCAGTTCCATTTCTTTATTTTCACAATACAATGAATTTAAACACACAGTTTCAGCATTTGCTTCCCTTTTCCTATTTTTCTGATTATAAAGAAGTCATCTTTATGCCATTTTTGGTCACCATTTACAAGGCACAAAACAACAGTACTACATGGACTGATATTCAGCCACAAGCCACTACAGATGTATACATAGTTTACAATGTATTATCATGAATATCATGAACTGCATAAAAAAGAATCCTATTAACTCAGTAATGAATTACGTATTATGGTAATTTAGAATAACCCAATGAAAAAAGTTAAATGGCCAATTTCTTTTGGGACTTATTAAATCTTCTTTCCTAGGATGAGACCCTCAAGTGATAAAGCCCTAAATATTGTATCTACAGTACCTGTTTACTGGAGAGAGATGGCATATTGTCATATATGCTATATGTACTATACTTGTGTAGTATATGTACTAATTGTACTATACTTGTGTAGTATATGTTGTAAGACCAGCCTTTATATGTAAGATCCCTTGAACAAAGCCAACAAAGCAAGGTGAAGCAAAGAAGGAAAGCAAATTCACCATCACTCATTTCCTAGCTGTCTTTCCAAAAGTGCTGAGTACTACAGTAATTGTCTTTATCTGTACAATTATGCTATCCCTCACATATACCAGCAGGTGCAACCCAGGGCCATGGAAGATGTACTAAGCTAAAGCAGGTCCATATAAGAATAACTGCCAGTGCATCTTGTGAATCACACTGATTACCTACAGTAAATGTCTATCATGCTTATGAAATTGGAGATATAAATGAAAAATTCAATAAAAATAAATTCACAAAGTGAGCCCACATAAAGTGAGAGGAAACTGTACTGTATATTGAAAGTCATTTACAGCATCTGTGTGGACAGCCTACCTGATGGGTCATCATCCACCAGAGGTATGCTGTTGTCATCCTGGTAGCTAGACATCATCCACTCTTTCTCTGAAAGAAAGTAAATGAATATTATGGTGGCAATAAAGGCAGACTTCTCAATCAGAGCAAAAATGCTACTGACACAATCATTTTTATCAACTTCTGACAATGAACAAAATCTCTTAATACCTAAGTTCCATTTTATGCACGGCATATGAATTATGAACCATCTGACTTATACAATTAAAGACTTCGTTGTTTATAAAAATAATGGGGACCTTGCATTCAATATTTTTTTTATTAACACATCGGCTGTTTCCCATCAAGGCAGGGTGACCCGAAAAAGAAGAAACCCTTTCACCACCACTCACTCCATCATTGTCTAGCCAGAGGTGTGCTGACACAACAGTTAAAATACCACAACATATCTCCATCCCTCCTTCATAGAGCAGGCACTGTACTTTCCACCTCCAAAACTAAATTCCAACTGAGTTCCCTGAATCCCTTCACTAATGTTACTTTGCTCACACTCCAACAGCACATCAAGTCATAAAAACTATTTGTTTCCACTTGCTCCTATCTAACACTATTAATTTATTTAAAAAATACAATACAATGCATAACTGACATTAAGTGATGATTAGTTAGGTAAAAGGACAAGAAGCCTACAAACTATGATTATCTTTCTTACTTTTGTTTTAGTCAAGATACTAAGACAAGACAGGCATCATCATTAGATGTTTCCCAAAAGCACACCGAACTTGCAGCCCCGAGTGTCTTGATGAGAATGCTCATACATATATGTAACCTTTACTGAGCTACATTTTCCTCTTTTTTCATTAAAGACTGCAAGAAATGAGCCATTCAAATCATTAATTCCCTATGTACTAACACCATTTTGAACAAAGTTGTAATCCTTCCCATCAGTCAAGTTGCCCTGGATATTTCCAAACTACAGTACTGGCACAATACAATGTTAGAGTTGCCCACACAATCAGAACAACCTTCAAAGATCTCACCAGGACCAAAGTTTAGAAACTTGAGCCAGTCAATGCAGGGGTTAACATAATTCCTTATGGAGGTTGGGGAAACCATACAAAACTTAGGAAAACATCTCAACAAAAACATCTGCGCATGCATTAGTGACAACCTAAATACGTATGTACAACACTTGAATCTCACCAGCCATTTGATTAGACTTGATCATGCCCTTATAGTGAATAAAGCCTCATTAATATTCATTTCATGCAAGAAGTTTTATCATCTCTTGAAATATTAGCATGAATCCTTCTCAAAATGGTAAACCTCACTCTGAACAATTAGTACCATTATATTCATATTGAAGTGTGAAGCCCAGAAAGGCAAACATTTACTAGCAACAAAAGCTTTGGCTTAGTGAGATTTTGTTTAAGTGCTTTTATAACTTGTAGTTATGTGTAGGTAATTATATTTTAAATTAAATTAACATCCAAACATATCATAGCAAAATATAATCTAATAACAGCAATTATTATGAAAAAAAAGAGACATTAATTAAGATAGCTTATGAAGGTTGACAAGAGTAGATTATTTTACAATAAATGCTTGGAAATTGTATTGGCTATATCTATATTTTTTTTTTTTTGGACTAATTTGTTAGCATTATTTCTAGACAGCATTATTTGGTAGACAGCAACCACCCAGGGAGGTACTACCGTCCTGCCAGGTGACTGTGAAACAGAAACCTGAAACTGTTTTACATGATGGTAGGATTGCTGGTGTCTTTTTTCTGTCTCATAAACACGCTGGATAACAGGTATATCTAGCTACTTCTACTTACACTTTAGGTCACACTACACTGGCATACACATGCATATACGTATATACATACACACATCTAGGTTTTTCTTCTTTTTCTTAATAGCTCTTGTTCTTTTTATTTTCTCTATTGTCCATGGGGAAGTGGAAAAGAATCTTTCCTCTGTAAGCCATGCGTGTCGTATGAGGCGACTAGGATGCCAGGAGCAATGGGCTAGTAACCCCTTCTCCTGTACAAATCTACTAGAAACGAGAAGAAGAAAAACTTTATAAAATTGGGTTGTCTGAATGTGCGTGGATGTAGTGCGGATGATAAGAAAGAGATGATTGCCGATGTTATGAATGAAAAGAAGTTGGATGTCCTGGCCCTAAGCGAAACAAAGCTGAAGGGGGTAGGCGAGTTTCAGTGGGAAGAAATAAATGGGATTAAGTAAGGAGTATCTGAGAGAGTTAGAGCTAAGGAAGGGGTAGCAATAATGTTGAAGGATCAGTTATGGAAGGAAAAGAGGGAATATAAATGTGTAAATTCAAGGATTATGTGGATTAAAATAAGGGTCGGATGCGAAAAGTGGGTCATAATAAGCGTGTATGCACCTGGAGAAGAGAGGAGTGTAGAGGAGAGAGAGATTTTGGGAGATGTTAAGCGAATGTATAGGAACTTTTGAACCAAATGAGAGAGTAATTGTGGTAGGGGACCTAAATGCTAAAGTGGGAGAAACATGCAGAGAGGGTGTAGTAGGTAAGTTTGGGGTGCCAGGTGTAAATGATAATGGGAGCCCTTTGATTGAACTTTGTATAGAAAGGGGTTTAGTTATAGGTAATACATATTTTAAGAAAAAGAGGATAAATAAGTATACAAGATATGATGTAGGGCGTAATGACAGTAGTTTGTTGGACTATGTATTGGTAGATAAAAGACTGTTGAGTAGACTTCAGGATGTACATGTTTATAGAGGGCTACAGATATATCAGATCACTTTTTAGTTATAGCTACAGTGGGAGTAAAAGGTAGATGGGATACAAGGAAAATAGAATCAGTAAGTAAAGAGAGGTGAAGGTTTATAAACTAAAAGAGGAGGCAGTTAGGGTAAGATATAAACAACTATTGGAGGATAGATGGGCTAGTGGAGTGTAGGCAATGGGGTCGAAAATGTATGGGGTAGATTTAAAAATGTAGTGTTAGAGTGTTCAGCAGAAGTTTGTGGTTACAGGCGAGTGGGTGCGGGAGGGAAGAGGAGCGATTGGTGGAATGATGATGTAAAGAGAGTAGTAAGGGAGAAAAGTTAGCATATGAGAGGTTTTTACAAAGTAGAAGTGATGCAAGGAGGGAAGAGTATATGGAGAGAAAAAGAGAGGTTAAAGAGTGGTGAAGCAATGTAAAAGAGAGCAGATGAGAGAGTGGGTGAGATGTTATCAGCAAATTTTGTTGAAAATAAGAAAAAGTTTTGGAATGAGATTAATAAGTTGAGGAAGCCTAGAGAACAAATGGATTTGACAGTTAAAAATAGGAGGGAGAGTTATTAAATGGAGAGTTAGAGGTATCGGGAAGATGGAGAGAATATTTTGAGGATTTGTTAAATGTTGATGAAGACAGGAAGCTGTGATTTCGTGTGTAGGGCAAGGAGGAATAACATCTTGTAGGAGTGTGGAAGAGCCAGTTGTGGGTGTAGGGGAAGTTCGTGAGGCAGTGGGTAGAATGAAAGGGGGTAAGGCAGCTGGGATTGATGGGATAAAGATAGAAATGTTAAAAGCAGGTGGGGATATAATTTTGGAGTGGTTGGTGCTATTATTTAATAAATGTATGGAAGAGGGTAAGGTACCTAGGGATTGGCAGAGAGCGTGTATTGTTCCTTTGTATAAAGGCAAAGGGGACAAAAGAGAGTGCAAAAATTATGAGGGAATAAGTCTGTTGAGTGTACCTGGTAAAGTGTATGGTAGAGTTATTATTGAAAGAATTAAGAGTAAAACAGAAAGCAGGATAGCAGATGAACAAGGGGCTTTAGGAAAGGTAGGGGTGTGTAGACCAAGTGTTTACAGTGAAACATATAGGTGAACAGTATTTGGATAAGGGTAAAGATGTTTTTGTGGCATTTATGGATTTGGAAAAGGCGTATGATAGGGTAGATAGGGGGCAATGTGGCAGATGTTGCAGGTGTATGGAATAGGAGGAAGGTTACTGAAAGCAGTGAAGAGTTTTTATGAGGATAGTGAGGCTCAGGTTAGAGTGTGTAGGAGGGAAGGGACTATTTCCCAGTAAAGTGGGCCTTAGACAAGGATGTGTGATGTCACCGTGGTTGTTCAATATATTTATAGATGGGGTTGTAAGAGAAGTGAATGCGAGGGTCTTGGCAAGAGGTGTTGGGCTAAAAGATAAAAGCAAATACAAAGTGGGAGTTGTCACAGTTGCTTTTGCTGATGACACTGTGCTGGGAGATTCTGAAGAGAAGCTGCAGAGGTTGGTGGATGAATTTGGTAGGGTGTGTAAAGAAGAAAATTGAAAGTGAATATAGGAAAGAGTAAGGTGATGAGGATAACAAAAAGAATAGGTGACGAAAGATTGGATATCAGATTGGAGGAGAGAGTATGGAGGAGGTGAATGTATTCAGATATTTGGGAGTGGACATGTCGGCGGATGGGTCTATGAAGGATGAGGTGAATCATAGAATTGATGAGGGAAAAGGGTGAGTGGAGCACTTCGGAGTCTGTGGAGACAAAGACCTTGTCCATGGAAGTAAAGGGAATGTATGAGAGTATAGTTATACCAACGCTCTTATATGGGTGTGAAGCATGGGTGATGAATGTTGCAACGAGGAGAAGGCTGGAGGCAGTGGAGATGTCATGTCTGAGGTCAATGTGTGGTGTGAATATAATGCAGAGGTGGAGTTTGGAAATTGGAGGAGGTGCGGGATTACCAAAACGATTGTCCAGAGAGCTGAGGAGGGGTTGTTGAGGTGGTTTGGACATGTAGAGGAATGGACGAGACAGAGTGACTTCGAGAGTGTATAAATCTGTAGTGGAGGGAAGGCGGGGTAGGGTCGGCCTAGGAAAGGTTGGAGGGAGGGAAAAGGAAGTTTTGTGTGCGAGGGCTTGGACTTCCAGCAAGCATGTGTGAGCGTATTTGATAGGAGTGAATGGAGGCATATGGTTTTAATACTTGACGTGCTGTTGGAGTGTGAGCAAAGTAACATTTATGAAGGGATTCAGGGAAACCGGCAGGCCGGACTTGAGTTCTGGAGATGGGAAGTACAGTGCCGGCACTCTGAAGGAGGGGTGTTAATGTTGCAGTTTTATAACTGTAGTGTAAAGCACCCTTCTGGCAAGACAGTGATGGAGTGAATGATGATGAAAGTTTTTCTTTTTCGGGCCACCCTGCCTTGGTGGGAATCGGCCGATGTGTTAATAAAAAATAAAAAAATAAACCAAACCATTACTATATACATTTTTTTAAATCTTGTCATAGTTTTAGATTGTAATTTGAGTAAATTTATTAACCGTTATAAGCTAATGTTTAACTAAAACAAACTCAATCAATTTCTCTAGTATTAAGTAGTCTATAAGCCATTAGATTAATATGCCCATAATGCCATGGCATGATAGTGGCTCTCTTTGCACTTCAGTTCATGATTGTAATTACAAAATCTCGATGTAAACTTGCAATTAAATAAAAATAATAATATTATTATTATTATTACATATGCTACAATGTATGATAATTTATATAATTGTATTTATGTGTATCTGTACCTGAATAAACTTACAGGTTAATTTACAGTTGCTTGAATTTAAAAAATACTGTAACATTATGAATGGAATTATTGTAAGAACTCATTACTTATCACCAGTTTGTTATACTTCTGTTGCTTATTTTAGTATATGCAAGACGCAACAATATAAGATTTTGTTTGTGTTATTAACCCGGAGGGTTAGTAACCCAGGAGAAGCCAACATTGAGATCAAACCCAGGTCTGTCTGGTGTGAGCCAAAGGTTCCCACTGGAAATTAGTTAGTGTTGGACTTTAATGGATTATCCTTTGTTAAATTCTACATAATTTTGTACATAGTCAAAGTTGCAAGGATACCAGTAGAAATAAGTCACTGATTTTTCTTTGGGTTATCCTGGGGAATTTACATAATGTTACTATGTTTGATAATTGTCCTAAATTATGTACTTTATATAATATATATATATATATATATATAATATTTATATATATATATATATATATATATATATATATATATATACGTATATATAATATATATATATATATATATATATAATTATACATATATATATATAAATTATACATATATATATAAGATACTTATAGCTCATGTAAGTTTAAATATATCAGATAAAAAACTTTAGTTAAATAATTAAAACAACTTAGATATAATAACAGACTTGAAAAAAAAAAAATCAATATCAAGGTGATGCACACATTACAATCGTGAGGAAGCGCTAAACCTCTATGGGTCGTACACCACTGGTGGTTTTTGTGGGTGCGGTATATCAAAGGTCAATCCGAGGAATGGGAGGACAGCTCCAAAGCCTGGGATCTAGAGCCCAGTAGCACAAAGAAAGGCACAAAACAGTATCTCGTGTAGCAAGAACCAACTCATTGATTTCTATCTTTCACGGCACCGCAGAGCCAGGAGAGTGTCGGTGCCTGGCACTCACACACACTCAAAGTTGTAGTACTGCTGTAGAGGCTGAGTGACAGTGCCAGGAGAGAGAGCGAGACAGTGCCAGGAGTGAGAGAGACAGTGCCAATAAGAGAGTCACTGTCACACTGACGTCATTCACTAGCGCCCCGCCCCTCATATGTTTACCTCATTTATTCACTTAATACGAGATTAATTTAATATTTCATTATAAATAACGACATAATAAAATATAAGACAACATAATATAATATAAAACAACGTAATATAACATCAAACACTCCAATGATAATAAGTCACTTCGTCTGACTTATATGGGCTATTTTAAGTAACTTACACATATGTTACTATGTATGATAATTTGTGTAACTGTATTTATGTGTATCCGTACCTAAATGAACTTACTTAACATAATCTACATTATAATAATGTATATAAACTTACCACATTCATAGTTAACCTCTAAATCCATAGGAATCATACAGCATTTGATAAATATAAATCTTTATTTTTCCAGTATGATACATCAATTTACGGGTGTTTTTGATAATAGGAATTTTTTGGCATGGAAATGTTCCTATTTATGAAACGCATTTCGTACGTTTTCGAATGCCTGGAATTACTGCCTCGAAGGCAATGATGTGTGATCCGAGGAGAGGGAGTTCCAATTCCTAGGATCAAGTGCCTTTTAAAAGCACCAAGGCACTGACTGCCCTTGAAGGTCACTGAACACCTGTCAGTGTAGACCACCACCTCCCCTTCCATCCGTCTTTCCCATGTACTCATGTATTTCCATGTACTCTCATGTACTCAAGTATTTCCATGTACTCTCATGTATTTCTATGTACTCTCATGTATTTATATGTACTCTCATGTATTTCTATGTACTCTCATATATTTCTATGTACTCTCATGTATTTCTATGTACTCTCATGTATTTCTATGTACTCTCATGTATTTCTATGTACTCTCATGTATTTCTGTGTACTCTCATGTATTTCCAGGTATTCCCATGTACTTCTATGTGCTTTCATGTACTTTTTTGTACTCATGTACTCCTTTGCACTCACATGTACTTCAATGTACCCCATGTACTTCAATGTGCTCCAATGTATTTCAGTGTACTCCCTTGTGCTTCTGTGTACTCCCATATACCAGAGGTATGATCAGTGGCGTTGCTTGGGTTGGTGTCACCCGGGACGGCATCTTTGGTGTCACCCGGGACGGCATCTTTGGTGTCACCCGGGACGGCATCTTTGGTGTCACCCGGGACGGCATCTTTGGTGTCACCCGGGACGGCATCTTTGGTGTCACCCGGGACGGCATCTTTGGTGTCACCGGGACGGCATCTTTGGTGTCACCGGGACGGCATCTTTGGTGTCACCGGGACGGCATCTTTGGTGTCACCGGGACGGCATCTTTGGTGTCACCGGGACGGCATCTTTGGTGTCACCGGGACGGCATCTTTGGTGTTACCCGGGACGGCATCTTTGGTGTCACCCGGGACGGCATCTTTGGTGTCACCCGGGACGGTGTCACCCCCGTGAAATCCAAGGGCGGGGGAATGGGGGAAGTAAACTCCAGTTACGTCACTACTGCATGACCAGTTACGTCACTACTGCATGACCAGTTACGTCACTACTGCATGACCAGTTACGTCACTACTGCATGACCAGTTACGTCACTACTGCATGACCAGTTACGTCACTACTGCATGACCAGTGACGTCACTACTGCATGACCAGTGACGTCACTACTGCATGACCAGTGACGTCACTACTGCATGACCAGTGACGTCACTAATGCATGACCAGTGACGTCACTAATGCATGACCAGTGACGTCACTACTGCATGACCAGTGACGTGACTACTGCATGACCAGTAACGTCACTACTGCATGGCCAGTTACGTCACTACTGCATGACCAGTTACTTCACTACTGCATGACCAATGACGTCACTACTGCATGACCAGTGACGTCACTGCGCATGACCAGTTCGTCACTACTGCATGACCAGTTACGTCACTACTGCATGACCAGTGCGTCACTACTGCATGACCAGTGACGTCACTACTGCATGACCAGTGCGTCACTACTGCATGACCAGTTACGTCACTAATGCATGACCAGTGACGTCACTACTGCATGACCAGTGCGTGACTACTGCATGACCAGTTACGTCACTACTGCATGGCCAGTTACGTCACTACTGCATGACCAGTTACTTCACTACTGCATGACCAATGCGTCACTACTGCATGACCAGTGACGTCACTACTGCATGACCAGTGAGCGTCACTACTGCATGACCAGTTCGTCACTACTGCATGACCAGTGACGTCACTACTGCTGACCAGTGACGTCACTACTGCATGACCAGTGACGTCACTACTGCATGACCAGTGACGTCACTACTGCATGACCAGTGACGTCACTAATGCATGACCAGTGACGTCACTAATGCATGACCAGTGACGTCACTACTGCATGACCAGTGACGTGACTACTGCATGACCAGTTACGTCACTACTGCATGGCCAGTTACGTCACTACTGCATGACCAGTTACTTCACTACTGCATGACCAATGACGTCACTACTGCATGACC
This sequence comes from Cherax destructor, assembly GCA_009830355.1. NCBI lineage: Eukaryota > Metazoa > Arthropoda > Malacostraca > Decapoda > Parastacidae > Cherax > Cherax destructor. The sequence goes on from WNWK01000631.1 coordinate 208,182, forward strand.
AGTGACGTCACTACTGCATGACCAGTTACGTCACTACTGCATGACCAGTTACGTCACTACTGCATGACCAGTGACGTCACTACTGCATGACCAGTGACGTCACTACTGCATGACCAGTGACGTCACTACTGCATGACCAGTTACGTCACTAATGCATGACCAGTGACGTCACTACTGCATGACCAGTGACGTGACTACTGCATGACCAGTTACGTCACTACTGCATGACCAGTTACGTCACTACTGCATGACCAGTTACTTCACTACTGCATGACCAATGACGTCACTACTGCATGACCAGTGACGTCACTACTGCATGACCAGTTACGTCACTACTGCATGACCAGTTACGTCACTACTGCATGACCAGTGACGTCACTACTGCATGACCAGTGACGTCACTACTGCATGACCAGTGACTAATGTTTAGCAATGAGAACGTTTAAGGGCCATAAACCGAACAGGAGAATACTTCTCAACTTTATTAATAAAATAAATAATCGTAGTAATATTGAGGAAACTCAAATACCACTTTGAGTACAGGCAACAGATCCTACATTTATTCATCTTCAACAATGCAAAAAAAAGAAAAACTTGAAAAATAAAGAAAAACATTGCAATATCAGAGAAACACTAGTTCTGATTTGCCCTTGAGTACAGGTAACATCTCAGTGAATCTGATCTTACATTTCCTTGCCTTCAGTCCTGCAAAATCATCTATCACATCATCAAAATAAATTATTTTCCCTATATAGGCCTATTTGTAATCATATAAGAGGCTATACAGAAACGAAGGATTCTTCTCTTATGTTGGTGCAGCACTGTTTTGGGCATTAGTGTCACCTTTAGAGACCCCCCCCGGCCCCCTTACGACGCCACTGGGTATGATAATAAAGACAGGCATAACAGTAAAAACATTTTATTGGCCAGATATTACACGAGACCATCATGACACAGGTGACACAGTTCACATCAATGCACATCTTCACTGTACATGCACTCTCAAGTACAGTGCCACGCACAATTTTTGGCACTCCTCTAGAGGTCAGTAAAACTCCCAATATTGTGGATTAAAAAAAAAATCACAACCAACAATTAAATATCACACATTTGTAGAATTATTATTATAATCAAATAGAAGCGCTAAACCACAGGGGTCATACAGCGCTGCAGGTTATATTTGTAGAAATAAAGATTATTATTGTTATTTTTATTATCTTAGTAATGGACCCTCCAGGGAAATTACTACGAAAGTTTGTTTGTGAGATGTGTATTGTTTTCTTTTCATTTAGTAAAATCATATATTGTTTCTATAATATACACTATATAATATTTCTGACTCAGAAATATACATCATATAGTATTTCTGACTATGTAATACACATTTTATAGTTTTTATAATATACAATCTTTCTACAGTACTTGTTAATTTTTTCGTCCATGTGGGGTCTGTCTGTTTATATGACTCCATAAATTTAACAAATTGTTGATGGGACAGTTTTTATTGTACCCAAAATAACCAGATTTAGGTTTCGAAATGTCTTTTTCTAAATTGCCATGTACAAGGGACCAGTTGATTTTCGCCTTGGTGGGTCACCTGATTTGTACTGTTGAAGTACAAATCAGCGTATTTTACTCTATCATTTAGCAAATAAGGTTAGTAAGTTTCTTTAGGTACAGGTACACATCAGTTATCATACATAATATAAATTACCCAGGATAATCCAAAAAGTTAAAGTGACTTATTTCCACGTGCTGATGCTGCCAGTGCCATGACTCTCCTCTAGACAACATTGTCACAGCGGTGAGTGGCCAGCTGGACATTTTTGCCATACACTGCCTTCACTAACTCTGAACCAAACTGGCCGTAAATGAAGATAGATGAAGAGGGAAGCCAAGTGAGCGGAGGAGTGTAGACACGAGATGCTCATGTTTGGTCCACCACACATCACAATCTGCCCAGTACAACCATAATCAACTATTAGTGTGGAAGAAGTTGGTACAAATACGTATATTACATACTTAACGGGTCATCATATGATTATGACCCGCGTGAGGAAATATTTGAAGCAGAAAAGATTAATCACTATAAACAATTATATTTGCTTAAGTATTTATTATTAAATTTTTGCTAAATAAAGTGTACAGAACAAAGGAGTTACATTTGATGTATCCGAGTGTTTGACTCATCCACAAACACCACACGCAAGTGCACTGATTTTCAGGGAACATTGCAATAAACATTCACACTTATTCTTGTGCCTACTACATACATAGAACTCTACACTCTAATATTAACCCTCCGCTCAAAATTCTCCTTACCAACTTTAATAGGACCCATGACCATAACACAAGACACAGATCACTTTTTGATATACCCCGAGTCCATATCAACCTATGTAAAAAATTTTATGCACATAAAGGCCTCAGAATCTGGAATTCATTACCAGTAAATACTAAGATAACCTTGTCTGAAAATCAATTTAAGACTCTTCTCAAAGACCACCTACTCACCCTAAACTAAATACGCATACTGTAAACTACTTTAAAAAATGCTCAATGTTATTTTCCTTAAGATAATCTCAATTTTATATTACCATCCTCCTAAACACTTGTTACAATGTAATATCATCATATTGTAATTTTAACAGTGTAATATCATCATATTGTAATTTGAAATCAAATATATAACTAGAAAAATCTCAATAAATTTCTCTAATATTATGTACATAGTCTATAAGTCATTAGATTAAGCTGCCCCTAATGCCATGGCATGTCAGTGGCTCTCCTTGCACTTCAGTTTATGATTGTAACTACAAATATCTATGTAAAATTGCAATGAAATAAAATTTACTTACTTTACTTTATAATGAACTTGTTTCTGGAACATTTGTGGTAATTATCAAGGTTAATACACAGTATTTGCTTCAGTTTGGTTACTTTACGAGGATTCACTTACCCCAAACAAAGTACAGTTGACAAACAAGACACTTGTACACTGTGTTCTCTCACACACACTTCATGTCCTCAGACTTACTTTCTTCACCATTCAATCATATTCCTTCAACATGACCACACCATCTTAGCACACTCGTCATTTTTAGGAGTCTACCTGGAGAGAATTCCAGGGGTCAACGCCCCCGCGGCCCGGTCTGTGGACTTTCACACTACATTCCAGCAAAACATCATATGTTTACTACGAGGGTTGTAGTACCACCCAGCCTACTCACACTCACCACTCCTACTCTAGCTTTTTATTTTCACCTTCATGCTACACCAGTCATGTCCTAACAAGGTTCTTTCATGGCAAGAGTCACTCTCGGTAACACTTTGCTCTAAATTCTGCTTGTACAACGATTCATCTTAAAACGAGAGTTTAAGAATATCGTGCAATAAATTGTTTGAACACTGTATACACAACACACTACGCAAATAACTCGCACATAGAAGAGAGGAGCTTATGACGACGTTTCGGTGCAACACAAAATGTTGGGATCTTGTATAATTCAAGTACATATGTAAAATACTGTAGATCAGCTACATCCAAACAAAAGCTTAAAGTTCTCTCACCTTATGTCGTATTCCATTAGGCTTGACAATATGTTTGGCAATCATATGTGTGTCTATGTAACCTTCCTCACCGTCCCAGTTTTCTGGAACCTCGCCCAGGGTGTATACCAGTCTCAGCCGCTTCTCTCTCTCTGTAGGTGAACGTGTTTCAGTGTGATGAATAAGACATTATGTATCTTCATTCTGAAGGCGTCTTCGCCAACCAGTGGCTATATCAATTTAGTACAAAGATTGTTTGAAGGAGCTGAAACTGGAGACAGTAAAAGACGAGGTAATCACTCCCTCAGGCTAGACGGAATGTTTATGACTGTAATCCTGATAAAGCCACTGATCGGCAAAACATCTTCAGAATAGAAATATGCAGATGTTACGATTGTCTTATTCATCTACTGGTCGGTATTGTATACAATTATTGCTACGTTTGAATATGCCTGATATATATACCTAGAGAGGGTTTCGGGGGTCAACAAAACTAAGTACAGCAGTAAAAGGAGGAAGATTAGGGAGTAAACAAGATTACTGTGTTTGAGCCTACCATTGAGGTCTTCAAGAACCTCACTGGTAGGCCTATATGTATAATAATCCTTGTGTAATATTTTCTCCCAGTAGGCTTGTTTGTGTTAATGACCAGGGTTTGTTACAGTTGTGATTAGTATACATTATTTTATACCACGGTTAGAGAGTCGTAAAACTTCAGACCGACGTGTTAGCCACTGGGCCAGCTGGCTACAATAAGATTCACCCAACTAGGTATATTTATACATCATAGGAAGGTTAGCATAGGCACCAAGCCCCGCCCGTGGTATGGTTTGTTTGCAATCGAGTCATTACGATTTCATGAGTCGTCATGATGGCTTTGAGGGGACTTGAGCTACAGCTCGTCATGGCCACGCTGGCGGGAGATTCGTCTGTAAAAACTTGCATTTGTGGTCACAGTGTTGCCTATGCTAACCTTCCTATGGTATATAAATATACCTAGTTGGATGAATCTTTATTGTAGCTAGCTGGCCCAGTGGCTAGCGCATCGGTCTGGAGTTTTACGACTCTAACCGCGAGTTCAAATCCCACCCGTCATATGGTTTGTTTGCAATAGTGTCATTACGATTTTGTGAGTCATATATTATTTCAAATAATAAACAGCAAAATACATATAGTATACAGCATTTATAAATGTAAACTGACCAAAGAAGGAGCGGTTGTTATCAATATTTCGGTATCTTTGACTAAACTTCCATTATCTTTGACTAAACTTCCATTATCTTTGACTAAACTTCCATTATCTTTGACTAAACTTCCATTATCTTTGACTAAACTTCCATTATCTTTGACTAAACTTCCATTATCATTGGCTAAACTTCCATTATCTTTGACTAAACTTCCATTATCTTTGACTAAACTTCCATTATCTTTGACTAAACTTCCATTATCTTTACTTCCATTATCTTTGCTAAACTTCCATATCTTGCAACTTCAGTATCTTTGACTAAACTTCCATTATCTTTGACTAAACTTCCATTATCTTTGGCTAAACTTCCATTATCTTTGACTAAACTTCCATTATCTTTGGCTAAACTTCCATTATCTTTGGCTAAACTTCCATTATCTTTGGCTAAACTTCCATTATCTTTGGCTAAACTTCCATTATCTTTGGCTAAACTTCATTATCTTGCTAAACTTCCATTATCTTTGGCTAAACTTCCATTATCTTTGGCTAAACTTCCATTATCTTTGACTAAACTTCCATTATCTTTGGCTAAACTTCCATTATCTTTGGCTAAACTTCCATTATCTTGGCTAAACTTCCTATCTTTGGCTAAACTTCCATTATCTTTGGCTAAACTCCATTATCTTTGGCTAAACTTAGTATCAAGATATTTTTTTAGGGGACACAAGAAAAAAATAAATCGTGATTACCTGCGTAATGGTCAAGCTCCTCACGAAAGATGATTTCATTATAATTTTCAGAGAAGTATAATAGTGTGATCTTTGTTTTATCCTGGTGGTTAGTGAGTATGGAGCGGATGAGTTGTACAGCTGGAGTGACACCACCTCCAGACGCCAGCAGAGTGAGCTCATCCAACTGGTTGGCTTCATATTCGAACCCTCCACATGGTCCCTGGAAGTCTACTTTATCCCCTGAAAAAAAAAACGATGTACAGTATTTCCTATCATCTGAGAAAGATTTGGTAGAATTCGGAACATGAAAACAAGTCACTTTGACTTTTTTTTTGAGTTATCCAATAGAAATAAGTAATTTTGTCTATCTTTTTTGAGATATCCTTGGTAATTTTCACATATGTTAAACTAGGTATAATAATTATGCTTTACTTAAAAAAATGCAATGACCTGAAGGCCCATAGTACGTACAACACTGCAATGATTTTTTGGGCAAATTGAATTGAAAAAGCTTATCCAAAATTGAATACTGCCTAATATGGAGGCCTTATCAATCGCATTCACACACACACACACACACACACAGGGAAGAGGCGGGGCCAGGAGCTATGAATCGACCCCTGCAACCACAAATAGGTGAGTAGACACACACACACAATATCACACTATACAGAGGGGCTTCATAAGACAGATGACTACATTATCATATTCCTTGAAGGATATCAGAAGACATGTTTCCTACCAAAGATAGTTGAGTGAGAGTTGGGTACTTGACTGACCTGGCCTGAGAGCCTTGAAGTAGCAGGACATGACTCCTTGAGTCTCAAACCTTAACACCAGGTCAATGTGCCCGAAGTCATTTGGACAAGATACGGGTGAAAAGTAACGCAGATGTTCCTTGCCCTGGACTGTGACCTTAGTCTGTGGGGAGGTCAAGATTTTAACAATAGATGTTAGTACAAAATAACTATAATTTGAATTTATTTTAAGGCCTATAGTACTTAAAAAGGCTGGCATATACATCTTTATTTCCACCATTTTATTATTATCATTGTTATTATATTATTATGAGGCAACTAAAGCCGTAGAGATAATACAGTGTGAGGAATGGGAGGCAATCAAGTTTGATCCAAGGAAGTGGAGGCAGCTTCAATTCCTTTACATTAAAATCTTTGAGTAGCATCAATGCATCTTTGAGTAGCATCAATGCATCTTTGAGTAGCATCAAGGCATCTTTGAGTAGCATCAAGGCATCTTTGAGTAGCATCAAGGCATCTTTGAGTAGCATCAAGGCATCTTTGAGTAGCATCAAGGCATCTTTGAGTAGCATCAAGGCATCTTTGAGTAGCATCAAGGCATCTTTTGAGTAGCATCAAGGCATCTTTGAGTAGCATCAAGGCATCTTTGAGTAGCATCAAGGCATCTTTGAGTAGCATCAAGGCATCTTTGAGTAGCATCAAGGCATTTTTGAGTAGCATCAAGGCATCTTTGAGTAGCATCAAGGGATCTTTGAGAAGCATCAAGGTAACTTTGAGTAGCATCAAGGCATCTTTGAGAAGCATCATGGGATCTTTGAGTAGCATCAAGGGATCTTTGAGTAGCATCAAGGCATCTATCTTCCTTGATGGGACTCACAAACAGTTCCAATCACTCTTGCACTATAATAATTGTTAAACTACCAGCCACAAGTTTACAATAAATACTTCTCACTAAGAACAAGAGAGGACCACACTCAACAGGTTTCCGAATTGTTTTACTTTTTCGAAGCCTATTGTAGCATTTAATGAAAATTTAAACTTTCCCTCTAAAATTGACGTATTTTCATTAAAACGATTTTTTTTTCAGGTAAAAGTGGTCAGTCCCATTAGTTTGAATTAACTTTAGTTGTATAATAAAACATGTGATACATATTAGGGATTACCAAGAGGCAACCATTCCCATGAGCCCTCCTAGGGCGGGGAAGGTGCCAGAGCTAGAGCTTGCTATCACCTGCAGCTCACAAGACTGCCCTTTCCACGAGCCCCCCTGGGGCGGGGAAGATGGCAGACCAGAGGCCTAGTTTCTTCCTACGAGCCCCGTGAGGGCGGGGAATGGGGCTAGGCCTGGGGACAGCTGGTCCCAGATGAGGAGGTATTTTTACCTCCTCCCATGGCAGATATAGGTCTCAGACGCTTCTTCAGTATATAAGCCCCTTCTCCGCGGATATACTGTACTTTTTAATCTCTCATAACCCCCTCACCCCTGCTCCTCAACCATTCAACTTCCCCGTCTCACCCACCCAACTCCCAGCGCCACCCCAACTGTAGAGGGTACTTTTTCCCTCCCAGCCCACGATGTCAGCGACGGCACAGGGTGTGCTGGGCTCACGGGAACTTCCACTGCAGGGACAGCGCCGTGGAGTTCGACCGCGAGGCAGCTGTCAGGTGTGCCACTGGCAGTGTGCACTCAGTTCCTCATGCTTCAACATCCGTGCGCACGGTAGATGTCTGGGCACCCGGAGGGCTCCAGGTGGGAACAACCAACAGCCCCTCCCAGCAGAGAGTGCCTGGGATCTGCAATCAAATTGGCATCCACCAGGACGTTGACACGTCCCCAGGGCAACTCTCCCTCGGGCTGCTAGCGGAGTCGCTGACCTCTTGGACTTCTTGGGAAGGGTCGATGATGCTCCTGCAAGCAGCAGATCCTGGCACAACCTGCTGCTGTGTGCAATGGTTGTCTGGCTGTCCTGCCGAAGAGGGACATGCACCTTGCAACATCTGTTGTTGGGGCAATGGATGCATTCCCTAGAATGTTTGTTAATTGTTCATTACTCTGTTATTTGTTCATGATTGTAACCATGTATGGACGTGTTTATGATTCATTACCTTTGTAAATGTCATGATTGTGACCAGCTCTACCTGGAGCTCATTAAGATAAGATAAGATAAGATTTCTTCGGATTTTTAACCCCGGAGGGTTAGCCACCCAGGATAACCCAAGAAAGTCAGTGCGTCATCGAGGACTGTCTGTCTTATTTCCATTGGGGTCCTTAATCTTGTCCCCCAGGATGCGACCCACACCAGTCGACTAACAACCCAGGTACCTATTTGCTGCTAGGTGAACATGACAACAGGTGTAAGGAAACACGTCGAAATGTTTCCACCCGCCGGGAATCGAACCCGGGCCCTCCGTGTGTGAAGCGAGAGCTCAAGCCACCAGACCACCGGGCCATGATTGTAACCAGCTCTAGTTCATTACCTTTGTAATTTGTCATGAGTGTGACCAGCTCTACCTGGAGCTCATTACCTTTGAAACTTGGTCATAATTGTGACCAGATCTAGATCATTACCGCTGTAACTTGTTCAGCTATCAAAACTTTGGAGTCCAGTCCCTGGACCAATTATGTACCTCTGTAATCTTTTGACTACCGCCCACAGGATGGGTATGGGGTGCATAATAAAGATATTAAACTAACTAACTTTTATCAAGACTGATGGACTGAACATGTCTACTTAAGGCTGAGGGACTGATTATCTCAAACTCCTAATCACCTTCCACCTCTGTAGTGGACTGAAGAAGTCACTGAGTGGTGAAATGTTTCCTGAATAAAGATGCCCAAATATTGCCCAACTGTCTCAATAATCAAACATTTATACCAGTTCCATGGTGCTGCCTACTGGAGGTTCTGTCACATTGATGTAAAAACTAGAACAGAGTAATAGAGAAGAAGGCTTGTGAACGGTAACTTACACACACCATTAAAGTAAAATCATAAACCAAATCTTTAAATACCAAAGGTTAGGTTAGGTAAGATTCGTCAGAAAACAGGACAAGTGTTTCCTGACGCAGGTCTTAGTCATATGATGACCTACATCTGGAGCTTTTGGTCATCTGACCGAGGCCTTCTGCTGGTTTACCGGTCCACCCTTTTTAAATATTATGGTCATTATTATAACCATTTTTTTAAATGCCAAATATTTTACTGTAAACTATCTGTGTAGTTAACAATTTATTGGTAAAGATAAGTTATAGATATTATCACTAAAGATGATAAAAATAAATTATTAAAAATGTTTTGTTAGTGAAAACATCAAGTCAATTGTATTTCTATGTAAAAATCACACATTAACTTTTTAGTTTGATGGTTTATGTTACATTAAAAATATATAGTAACAGGTTAATTTAACCTATATCAGAAGTTCTGATGCAAGGAACTTATCTGCGTTGCAATAATTGATTCTCTGTAACAATAAATTATTGCTTATTTTAAATTGTAATCGTATTAAAGTTAATAATAATACTGTACCAGTAAGACTACATTACACAATTACTTACAGCAACATACTGGCCTGGTAAACATCCTGAGTGGTCAGTCTTGTTAGGCAGAGAGAAGACAAACGCTCCCATCTTCTCACTAACAAGTGTGTTAGACTGGAGGGTGAGAGGTACCCACTGGTCAGGCTTCAGTGCTGGGGCATGACTCACTCCATCACTCGTCTTGATGATCTGCAATGTTCATACATGCAGTGGCTTCAGCCATTCCTGATCTCCACCAACCTCTCCAAAATAAAATATCTATCTATATATCTATCATTTACATACATTGTGTTACAAAGGTACCACTAACTGCATTAAGAGAGAGCTAGCAATACCTGGTCATTAACTGCAGGTGGACACGTGTTGAAGGGGTTTTCGAAGTCAGTTTCCTGGAATGGATGCTTGAAGTCAGGGCCCCTCTCCTCTGCCTGTACATCCTCCAGCAGAGCCTTGGCCAGCTTCTTCTTCTCACTGAGGTTCATCTTCTGTAGCTCGTGGTGAATCATTCGCTCGTTGGGATGCTGGTCCCTACATGTGATAACATCATTGCCTTGTATTAGTAGGCAATGCTTCCTTGAATCAAGAGCCCTCTATCATCATCATGATTGTCATCATCATTATTATCATTATCATCATCATCCCTGCAAGTGTGCTCTGGTAATATCTTCCATAATAGTAAGTAAGTAATTAAGTTTATTCACAAATGCAGTTACATAGATTATCATACATAGCAACATTTTATTTTACAATTATCAAGTCATAAATACACTTCTCAACAGTTGAAGTGGGAAATACATTGATAATACAATATATTTTCCACACGTAGGCTACCTCCCACTTCGTTAATAGTATAAGAGCTATGAACAAGTAAAATGTTAACAATTAATATTAACATCACATCATACTTCATAACTAAATTAGCTTATAATACCAAAAATAATAATGTGTAACCAGTTTTGGGCATAATACAAATACTAATACTGTGTACATATATTAGTGCATAATTACAACAATTCGGTGTCGTTGAATTTAGGTTTATGGGTAAAAAAAGTAAATGTACACTCACCAAAAGTCAATGGACTCTGGACCTAATAAAACACTCTTGCCCACAATTTGTCTTAGCACCTCATTGGAAGGCCCCATCACCCAGCCTGCTTTAGCATCCCTCAAGAGTCGCTCCAAGCCTAGTTCAACCTGTTGTAACCAGAAATTTATTACAACCATGAAGTGTTGGAGAATAAGACTGGAATTCAATAGAGTAAAACTAGTATTCAATAGAATAAGACTGGAATTCAATAGAATAAGACTGGAATTTAATAGAATAAGACTGGAATTCAATAGAATAAGACTGGAATTCAATAGAATAAGACTGGAATTCAATAGAATAAGACTGGAATTCAATAGAATAAGATTGGAATTCAATAGAATAAGACTGGAATTCAATAGAATAAGACTGGAATTCAATAGAATAAGACTGGAATTCAATAGAATAAGACTGGAATTCAATAGAATAAGACTGGAATTCAATAGAATAAGACTGGAATTCAATAGAATAAGACTGGAATTCAATAGAATAAGACTGGATTTCAATAGAATAAGACTGGAATTCAATAGAATAAGACTGGAATTCAATAGAATAAGACTGGAATTCAATAGAATAAGGCTGGAATTCAGTTCCATGAAGTTACTCTTGGAATTTATTCACAACAAGTGACTTATAATTCAATCCCAACAATTGCAAGGTGGAAATAAATGGTATAAAATACCGACACAATGGAAATATAAACACATAAGCAGTATAATGTGATCCTTTATTGACAAATAAAGGATCACATTATACTGATTATGTGTTTATATTTCAATTGCAAGGTCATGAAATTTGAAGAGAAGATCACTGATAATACACACTGGTTGGGAAACAATTTTAAAAAGTCTAAATTGCCCAAAATGCCCTGCATACTAGGGGCTTTTGGCATGTACACCTCATGTAATCTCAATAACCAAATGTAATTCTTTGTATCATGTCCAAATAAACTATTATTATTATTATTATTATTACTTCCAGAAACATAGATCACATGAAAAATCTTGAATATCGTTTTGAACTTATCCCTGTTAATGTTGTAGTCAGATTACAGCCTGCAATAATAATTATTAGTGCAGTAGGTAGGCAAAATTCCATGACACATATCTTAATTTGTATCCTGTTCTACTATAGGCATAACCTCCATCACATAAGATTCACGCTACAGTACATCCTCATTCAGTACATACACACACATTCAAAATCCTATTATACAAGATTCACCATATATCCTGTTCCTGGAGTTTACCTGGAGAGAATTCCAGGGGTCAAAAACGCCCCCGCAGCCCGGTCTGTGACCAGGCCTCATGTTGTACCAGAGCCTGATCAACCAGGCTGTTACTGCTGGCTGTACGCAGTCCAACGTACGAGCCACAGCCTGGCTGGTCAGGTACCGACTTTAGGTGCCTGTCCAGTGCCTGCTTGAAGACAGCCAGGGGTTTGTTGATAATCCCCCTTATGTATGCTGGGAGGCAGTTGAACAATCTTGGGCCCCTGACACTTATTGTGTTGTCCCTCAACGTGCTAGTGGCACCCCTGCTTTTCATTGGGGGGATGTTACATCGCCTGCCGAGTCTTTTGCTTTCGTAGGGAGTGATTTTCGTGTGCAAGTTTGGTACTAATCCCTCGAGAATTTTCCATGTGTATATAACAATGTATCTCTCCCGCCTGCGTTCTAGGGAGTACAGGTTTAGAAACTTCAAGCGTTCCCAGTAATTGAGGTGGTTTATCGCAGTTATGCGTGCCGTGAAGGTTCTCTGCACATTTTCAAGGTCAACAATTTCACCTGCCTTGAAAGGTGCAGTTAGTGTGCAGCAATATTCCAGCCTAGATAGAACAAGCGATCCACCACAGGCAAACAATATCTATCACATAAGACTCACCATGTAGTCTGTTTCATCACAGGCAAGCAACATCATATCTTACAAGACTCACCTTGTAGCCTGTTCCACCACAGGCATGCAACATTGTGTCAGAAACTGTACACACATTCTTGGCAGCAATAAACTTGGCTTGGTAGAGCCATTGCAATAATTCTGTTCTGCAAAGGAACAAAGATTTGTTATTGCATGTACAAGTGTTGTTCAACAGGACTGTGTCAGTACCACAGCGATGAATTTTCTGTTAATCTCTCACAAAATACACTGTCATGAAAGGAATATGAGAGGACGTTTCAGTCCGTCCTTGACAATTGTCAAGTCAAAACTAGGCAAAGAAAAGAAAAGTGGCTTTTCATTCCCTGACCTCTCCTAAAACTTCCTGTCCCCACTCCCCTTTTTCCTTGATTTCTCTATTTTCTCACGAATATGTGACCTGATGATGGTCCAGGATGTACAGAAACATCCGATAGAGGGCTAGAGAAAAAAATGCTACAGTAAATTACAGCCTCTCCTCACTTAACGACGGAGTTATGTTCCTAAGACCACGTCGTTAAATAAATTAGTTGCTAAGTGAGGAGCATACTAGTATAATGGTAGTAGGTTTGTGTCAACCATCTTTGATATTGTTTTAATATAAGTGAGGAGCATACTATAATGGTAGTAAGTTTGAGTCAACCATCTTTGATATTGTTTTAATGTCACTTTGCACCATTTATAACATTTCTTAAATGTTTATACAGTAGTGTACTGTATATTGTAATAAAGAGAATAGCAGAAATCAGATCTAATATACATTATTTAGGTATGCATACTGGTCAGAGTGCCCGTCGTAAATCCGAGGCATCAGTAAACGAGTACGTTGCTAAGTGAGGAGAGGCTGTATTGGAATATGGAAATTGTGAATTGTTTTAGCTAAAGTATTGTGGCTTTTATTCTTCTATTATTGAGAAGTTGGCAAAGGAGTGTGTCCTTAAGAAGATTAATATCAGTCAGTCTCTCGGTTTCGTTCTATTATGAGACTGACATCAGTCAGTCCCTGTGTCATCATTGTTACGAGACTGATACCAGTTAGTCCCTCTGTCATCATTCTGTTATGGGACTTACCTGGTATACCTGGAGAGAGTTCCAAGGGTCAACGCCCCTGCGGCCCGGTCTGTGACCAGGCCTCATGTTGGATCAGAGCCTGATCAACCAGGCTATTAGTGCTGGCCGCACGCAGTCCAACATACGAACCACAGCCATTCTGGTCAGGTACCAACTTTAGGTGCCTGTCCAATGCCTGCTTGAAGACAGCCAGGGGTTTGTTGGTAATCCCCCTGATGTATGCTGGGAGGCAGTTGAACAGTCTTGGGCCCCTTACACTTATTGTGTTGTCTCTCAACATGCTAGTGGCACCCCTGCTTTTCAATTGGGGGATGTTACATCGCCTGCCAAGTCTTTTACTTTCGTAGGGAGTGACTCTCGTGTGCAAGTTTGGTACTAATCCCTCGAGAATTTTCCACATGTATATAATAATGTATCTTTCCCTCCTGCGTTCTAGGGAGTACAGGTTTAGGAACTTCAAGCGTTCCCAGTAATTGAGGTGGTTTATCGCAGTTATGCGTGCCGTGAAGGTTCTCTGCACATTTTCTAGGTCAGCAATTTCACCTGCCTTGAAAGGTGCAGTTAGTGTGCAGCAATATTCCAGCCTAGATAGAACAAGCGACCTGAAAAGTGTCACCATGGGCTTGGTATCCCTGGTTTTGAAGGTTCTCATTATCCATCCTGTCATTTTTCTAGCAGATGCAATTGCTACGGTGTTATGGTCCTTGAAGGTGAGATCCTCTGACATGATCACTCCCAGGTCTTTGACACCAGTCATTCTAGCTATCATTCTGTCATGCAGAAAGAACCACGTATTTAGGGCAAACATTAGCATTTAGTGCTTAAACCTATAAACTATATAGGGTTAGGAGAAAATAGCAATGCAATGTACACAAATTATGTAGTACACCCTCGGTTTTCATTGAAAATTCATTCCAGAATGCTGTTTGAGTGCCGTAACCGAACGAATTTATTCCCATAAGGACAAATGTAAATTAGATTAGTCGTTTCGGAACCCTAAAAATACACTTACAAAAATACATTTACATAATTGTTCGAGTTTGGAGGTGAACGAAAACCGAGGGTTAACTATTTGAATATGCAAATTTCTTTGAATGGACAAATATACATAATAGAATTCTAAATTACTAAAGACATTCTCCATCAGAATATATTTTTAGTGGCTGATTAAATATATTCATAATTAACATGAGTACAGTGGACCCTCGGTTAACGAATACCCCGAAAATAGTGCAATTATGTAAGTATAATTTTGTAAGTTCTTGTGGAAGTGTATTTTTGGGGGTTTGAAATAGACTAACCTACGTGAAATTTTTCCTTAAGGGAGTAAATTCGTTCGGTAATGGCACTTGAGCAGACTTCAGGAGTGAAGTTTTTACGAAACTCGGGGGTCCACTGTATGTAATATATAGGTTAAAATTACTATATAGGTTAAGATTAATAAATGGGGAAACTATTATAAATCTGAGTTATTACTGTTACCTTGCTTGGAATTTCAGGTCAATGTAAAGTGACCAGTCATTGTTGTTGGTGCTGGTATCCAAGGCTTGACACACCATGAAGGTGAGACCTCGTGAGGAGTTGGTGTCTGCTGTACAGTCTCCAAAGTAGTCCTGAAGGAGGCAACAAATTTATTACGTAATCCTTTCAGCGTATGTATATACGTACAGTACAATATGACTTTTGAAGATTTTGATGAGAAGTTTTGATATACTGACAGACACAGAGTGTAGACACCGATAGGTGGTTGTCTTTAAGAATATATACACTGTGAGGTGTACGTTTCTCATTGTATGTGGTGAGAATTTAATCCTTATTTTAGGGACTAAAGTACATACATATTCTTGATTTGTGGTTAACAGGTTACATGCAGCCTTAGTGACTTGTGTAATCGATAAGTATTAAACTTCATTAACCAACCAATCAACCTCTTACTTTATACACATTGTTTATTTTAATGTACATATACTATTTGACACATAACACACAGAGAGACAGACAGAGAGAGAGAGAGACACACACACACTGACCTGTATAGTAGGGTAGTCACACACACGCATGCCCACGTCAGCATGAGTCTTGCGGGTAACATGCATCTTAGCGACGTCAAGGCAGGCCAGAGAGATGCCGTTCCACACAGAAGCGGTACAGATTAGGAAGTACGGGTCTTGACTCTCACTGTTACTCTGTGCCAGAAATATGTTTATAGTAGAACACAGATTTACATTAATACTTTGCGTGAGGTTGTAACTCAGTGTGCGTCATGAAGTACAAGGGTGGTGGAGGGTCTATCCTCCACCACTCCTTTAATTAATACGTATCTTTAATATCTTTATTTACTACAAGTACATGTACATGGTATACAGGCCTAGCTGACATCAATGACATATTACTATATAGAAAGTCCCTTGTTATGCTGAGCATTTCGGGCAGATTAGGTCAGTGTCCTAGGATGCGACTCACACCAGTCGACTAACACCCAGGTACCCATTTTACTGATGGGGAACATAGACAACAGGTGTAAAGAAACACGCCCAATGTTTCTGCCCTGGTACTTCATGACAGCCACTCAACTCACTGTTAACTTTGTATCAAAAGAATAATGAGTAAAAGTAAATTTATCAATACATGGATAACAGACCTGCAATTTATTAAGGTCAAACTGAATGAAATAAACTAAAAATGTTATTTTAGTTTTTTCTACCAAGAAAAATATTAATTATTTATTACTTAACGCTCAGTGAAAGACCGTTCAGCTTGCAACTAAAAAAGGCAAGGGTTCGATTTCCGGGAGGATATTATCAAAGAATAAATATTTCGTTGGTACTGCCTACCATGCGGCCGTCACCAGGTGGTCCAATCATTCTGTCCAGGTTAAACTTGCCCTCAATCACCAGGGGTCCAGACATGTTGCCGTGCATGCCCAGTGCTTGCCAGTCGTCCGTGTTGGCACGTACTTCATCCTGTGGCAACATATTAGATGTAGTCATTCTCATAATTTCCTGTCTTGTTACTCAGTGATCTGTTATCATAAACCTTATTATTATTCAAGTGAACCGTCATTATAAACCTTATTATGCAAGTGAGCCGTCACCATAAACCTTAACACTCTATCATTAAGAACTCTTCGAAGGGCTGAGTGTGTCTATAATTGGAAACAATGGATTAAAACTGCGAGGCAGAAGATGCAACAGGAATGTATACTTGGAGTATACCTGGAGGGGGTTTCGGGGGTCAACGCCCCCGCGTACCGGTCCGTGATCAGGCCTCATGGTGGATCAGGGCCTGATCAAGCAGGCTGATATTGCTGGCCGCACGTAAACCAACGTTCGAGCCACAGCCCGGCTGGTCAGAGACTGATTTTATGTGCCTGTCCAGCTCTTTTTTGAAGACAGCCAGGGGTCTATTGGTAATCCACCTTATGTATACTGGGAGGTAGTTGAACAGTTCTTGAGCCCATGACACTTATTGTGTTGTATCTTAGTGTACTCGTGGCACCCCTGCTTTTCAATGGGGGGATGTTGCATCTCCTGCCGAGTCTTTTGTTTTCGTAGGGAGTGATTTTCGTGTGCAGATTTGGGACTAGTCGCTCTAGGATTTTCCAAGTGTATATTATCACGTATCTTGCCTGCGTTCCAGGGAGTTCAAATCAAGGAACTTTAACCGTTCACATTAATTTAGGTACTTTATCATACTTTTGTGTGCCGTGAAGGCTCTCTGTACGTTCTCCAGGTCAGCAATATCTGACATTATTACTCCCAGGTCCTTCACATTAGTTTTTCCCTCTATTGTGTGGTTGGAATTTGTTTTATACTCTGATACAGTTTTTATTTCCTGAGTTTTTCATAGCCAAGTAATTGAAATTTATCTACATTGAACTTCATGTTGTTTTCTGCTGCCCATTTAAAGATTTTGTTGATGTCCGCTTGGAGATTTGCAGTCTTCGATGGATGACAATGTCATGCAAATTCGGGTGTCATCCGCTGAGGAGACACGGTACTGTGGCTTACATATCTGTCTGTCAGCTATGAAGATGAGCAACAGGATGGGAGCGAGTACTGTACCTTGTGGAACAAAGCTTTTCACTGTAGACTCTGTTTACTATTACTCTTTGTTATATTTGTTAGGAAGTTATTGATCTATCTACCTACTTTTCCTGTTATTACTTTATCACGCATTTTGTGTGCTATTACACCATGATCGCATTTATCGAAGGCTTTCACAAAGTCTGTGTATACTACATCTGCATTTTGTTTGAGCTCTAGAGCATCCAAGACCATGTCATGGTGATCCAGTAGTTGTGAGAGGCAAGAGCGACCTGCTCTAAACCCATGGTGTCCTGGGTTGTGCAACTGATGGGTATCTATGATTGTGCTATCGGTTTGTAATTCTTTGCAGATGCTTTACTGCCACTTTTGTGGAGGAGGGCTATGTCTGTTGATTTTAGTGACTGGAATGACCCCTGTGTTCATGCTTCCTCTCCATAGAATACTTAAAACACGGAGTTCCACGATTCTGGGCCTGGGGCAGAGTGAATACTTGGAGTATACCTGGAGAGAGTTCCAGGGGTCAACGCCCCTGTGGCCCGGTCTGTGACCAGGCCTCATGTTGGATCAGAGCCTGATCAACCAGGCTGTTACTGCTGGCCGCACGCAGTCCAACGTACGAACCACAGCCTGGCTGGTCAGGTACAGACTTTAGGTGCCTGTCCAGTGCCTGCTTGAAGAGAGCCAGGGGTTTGTTGGTGATCCCCCTGATGCATGCTGCGAGGCAGTTGAACAGTCTTGGGCCCCTGACACTTATTGTGTTGTCTCTCAACGTGCTAGTGGCACCCCTGCTTTTCATTGGGGGGATGTTACATCGTCTGCCGAGTCTTTTGCTTTTGTAGGGAGTGACTCTCGTGTGCAAGTTTGGTACTAATCCCTCGAGAATTTTCTAAGTGTATATAATAATGTATCTCTCTTGCCTGCGTTCTAGGGAGTACAGGTTTAGGAACTTCAAGCGTTCCCAGTAATTGAGATGGTTTATCGCAGTTATGCGTGCTGTGAAGGTTCTCTGCACATTTTCTAGGTAAGTGTCAACATGGGCTTGGCATCCCTGGTTTTGAAGGTTCTCATTATCTATCCTGTCATTTTTCTAGCAGATGCGATTGCTACGGTGTCATGGTCCTTGAAGGTGAGATCCTTTGACATGATCACTCCCAGGTCTTTGACATTAGTTTTTCGCTCTATTGTGTGGTTGGAATTTGTTTTGTACTCCGAGGAGATTTTAATTTCCTCTCGTTTTCCATATCTGAGTAATTGAAATTTCTCATCATTGAACTTCATATTGTTTTCTGCAGCCCATTTAAAGATTTGGTTTATGTCTGCTTGGAGTCTTGCAGTGTCTTCAACGGTGGACACTGTCATGCAGATTCGGGTGTCATCTGCAAAGGAATGGGCATATGATTCCTAAAACTTAGGTTCAATATTTGCTATTTATCTGACCAGTGGCTCTTTTCGTATTTCAGATATACTGGTCCCTTTCAGCAGTTGTGTGATTCTTCGCCTTCAAATGTACAGGGAGTGTCTCTATCTTTCTAGTTGACATCACTTCTTTTTTTCTTAAAGGAATGTGCCTTGAACATACCTCAAGTGCCATAGAATTAATTTTTTCTAGGCAAAGGTTCGGATCCGTGTTTAGGATATCTTCCCAGTTTGTTTCATAATGGATATGGTTTGATTCCACTGTATGTTTTTGCTACTGAAGTTGAATTTGGTGAAGGCATCCTTATAATTGATCTCATTATGCCGGTCAAGAGCCCTGCGCATACATGTCTGTACTTCTATTATGCTATAATCTGAGTGTATTGTCTATGATACTGTTATATTTCGCGCCAGGCCATCGTTATTGGTGAAGATGAAGTCAAGTGTATTTTTCAGTCTTGTTGACTCCAAAGTTTTTTGCAAACACAATTGTAGCAGAAGGGAATAAACTACCAGTTAATATTGAAAGTTCGAAGACATTGCAGTCATTCAAGTAACAATTGAGCAAGCACTCTGCAAGTATGGGATTCAACTAGATACATGGTACCCTTGTGGGAGTTGCCAGACCCTTCACGACCTACATGATCATTAAGGTTGCTGGGTAAGCCCACATTGTTATATATATCAGAAAACGTGATAATGAGTTACAATGTCCGTCAAGGTATAGGGTATGGTGAGGGAAGACAGTAGCGAGATGTTGCCTAGGACACTCGCTACATAAGTCAACCACTCACTAGACCCGCAGTAAAGCCACACCAAAACCGACAAAATTGCCATGTACATATGACAGGTGAAGTAATCTAAAGTCATCTGATTCCTGTATGTTCAGTAACTGCACCAGGACAGTCAGTTGACATACGAGGCAACCAAGTCAGTAATAATAGTAATAGATGTAAAGGGTTATGATAATCATAACAGAACTGGTGGTAACCAGGAGTAGAACCACTGGTACACAACTCTGTGAGTGGGATTGGAATAACACCAATAGTTAAGATAATAACGGTACTAATTTAGTTGAGATAGTTGTAGTTTACGCCTTCCATCCACTTCATCTCCAGTAAATTTCATAAATTTTTTCAACATAAGTCGCCACATTATTCCTTGTTTACACTCAGGTACCAGACAGAGAGAGAGTTGTGCACGTATATATTTTTTGCTTTTCTATCTGGCTCAAGCACAGTGATAATAGACGATAGTACATAATATAGATATAGGTAGATAGTTCTCAGCAGATAACCTGAGTGTGGACTTACAGGTCCTCTGCTATCTGTTGTTCCCACGTACTACTTTAAGCATCTTATTACCATGTAATCCACCACAGAATTTGATGTCATTTATTACTAATTAGACAAGAAAAGCAACTTTACCTAATGAAAATGTTACAGCGAATGTTTTCTTCCGTTGAGTGTTTTGTTGTTATTGTCCCAGTGTATATATTAGTCAAAGTATTAGGTGAGTGCAAGGAATAAAAGGTTAGATTTGGTAGATTGGGTTAAAATATGTTAAGTTAGGTGGAATAATAAGTCAAGTTGTTAATGTATAATATATTAAGTTATGTTAGGAAGTGTTTGATCTGTTAGGAACTGGTTGTTAAGTTGTTTGAAGTGGAGCATGGTTGTTAAGTTTGTTGATGTGGAGAATGGTTGTAAAGTTGACCTATCCCTTGATTTTGTAACTGTTTTCCCTCCATTACTACTCTTTTCCTAGCTCCTTCCTCACAATAACCAGATCTATGCTTTCCACTTACCTTATAGACGAGGAAGCAGGAAAGATTGGAGTAATCACCACCGTAGTCAGCACTGATGGTCTGTATAACGTACCAGTCAGCGTTTCCAGCACTGGTGCACCACGATCCAAATTTAAGGAGTTGGATCGTTTCTTTATCAACGTACTGCACTTTGGAAGACATTGGAAACCAAAAGTGACCACCTGAAAGACAGAAGCACCTTAGCACGCCATTGTGGTGCGAATTTTATGCAGAGAATAAATACTGCAAAAAAAAAAAGGACGACATTGTGGTATGAAAAATTTATTCAAAGAACAGATTTTTTTTAGGTAGAAAAGTTGAAGCAATATAGGTGGAATAAGATATATCAATCAAGAGTGGATATAAGGTATAAAGGGAAGGTTCTAATATGGGTTGTAGTGAGGTAATGGGTTTTGGGTAGTAACATGTTGGTGAAGTGCCTAGTCATATCTATGAAGAGATTCAGGGGAAACGTATTATCGATACTTGAGATTTAGAGACGAGCAGTATAGCGTCTGTACTTTGTAGTGATATTGTAGCTTACTGGGATACCACGTGATCATAATGTACGAACCAGTCTGAAAATACAGCTTGGAAAAACAGCCAGTATGTTCATAATGAAAATAAATATATCAGACTGCCTTTTGGCTAAAGCTCTCGTTTCACACGACGAGGGTCTGGGTTCGATTCCCCGCGAGGGTAGAAACATTGGGGGGTTTCCTTACACCGGTTGTCTATGTTCCCCATCAGTAAAATGGGTACTTTGGTGTTAGTGGACTGGGGTGGGTCGCATCCTGGGACAAAACTGACTTAATTGCTCTTCATAACAAGAGACTTTCTATATAGTAGTATGTCATTGATGTCAGCTAAGATTCCTTGAAAGTGGCGCAATGGTATTCTTCTTAAATCTGTTAATTGTAGATTTTTATCAGGATAAAAGACACTATGAAGAGCGAGCCTCACCTGAAAAGGGATGGGGAGAGGAGATGTGCCAACCAGTTTGTCTTTGTCCAGGCGAGGGCAGTTTTTTTTAGGGTTTTGTTATGATGACGAAGCAGCAGATTGGCAACAGCCCCCGAAGGGCATTGCTGATGGTTCAGATAAATATTTTTTAGTTACCCTGGCAACCCAAAGGGTATTATTCATGTATTTGACAAACGACCAAACAACTGTACGCTAAAGAAATCATGGTGTATTGAAACCGGAAAAATGGGGGTTCCCCCCTTCCCAAAATTAAAAAAGGGAAGAAATAAGGAGTTTTGAAGGTTTTCCTCCAGACCAAAACCCTTGCCGGGGGGGCCCTTAAAAACTACAAAGGCCAAAAATTTTAACCTGCCCGGGCCCCCCCTATAGGGGTTTTGGAAAAATAAGGGACAAACAAAAAATTTTTCCCCCCGGAAAAAGCTGGGGGGGTTTCAAAATTTAGAATTTAAGGGGGGCGGGTGGGGGGTTTGCCCCTAACCTGCGGGAAAACCAATTTTTTTAGGAAGCAACTTTAAAAACCTTGGTTAGAACCATGGGGCCAAAGAAAAAGTTTTGGGACGGGTTTTTATATTTTTTTTTAAAAAAAAAAAGGCCAAAAAAAAAGGTTTTTTTTCCAAAAAAGACCATTGGCACAACACCCCCCCGTTGGGCCTTTTTTTTTTTCCCCCCCAAAGAAACCCCCCCTTTTCCCCCAAAAAAGGTTTTTTTTTTTTCCTCAAAAAAACCAGAAAACCCAAAGAAAAAAGGGGAATCCCCCAGCCAAAGGGGGGGTTTAAAGACTTTAACCATTTTTTTTTGGCCTACGGATGACTGGGTTGGTAAAACCAAAAGTATTGGTTTTTAAAACCCCAAAAAAGAAAAAAAAACAAAAAAGGCCCCTAAAAAACAGAGAGAAAAAAATTGGGAAAAGAAAAAAGGGCCCCTTTGAATTTCCCCAGTTTTCCCGAGTGGTGTTTGGTGCCCAAGTGAAAACAAGGCACCTTGGGCATCTGAAGGTCCCCAAAAAGGGTGGTTAGTTAGGTTTTTTCCCCAGTTTTTCTCATTTTTTAAAAAGGAGCCATTTTAGGGGCGAAAGGGGGAAAAAAAAAGTGGGGAAAACAAAAAAAAAAAAATTTAACCCCGGTTTTGAAGGGGGGGAAAACCTTTTGGAATAGAAGAGAAAAAAAAATTTTAAAATAAAGTTAAATTATTTTAAATAAAAATTTAAAAATATTTTATAATTTTTTTTATTTAAAAGTTAATTGCTTAATGAAGGGAAACGGTTTCGAATTTAAAAACCGGGGTAGTATTTCTTTTTATTTCGGAATAATATTTTTAATTATAATTAAGTAGTTTTAGCTGGGTTTGGTAGCCTAAATAAAGATCTTTTTTTTTAAAAAAGGACGGGGAAGCTGTTAAAAAAATTTATTTTTAAAAATTTAAAAGTAACTTTTTAATACAAAAAATTTTTTTTTAAAATTATCTTGGAATTTAAAAAGAGGGGAACAAAAAATTTGAATATTTGGAAATTTAAAAATTTTGGGAAAAAAAAACCCTTTGAGGTTGGGGGTGTAATTACAAAAAATGTTTTTTAAAATGAGTTTGGGGTTTAAACAAAGGGGGGTTTCGGGGATTTAAAAGGGACCCCCCCCAATGAGGTGGGGTTCTGATTTTTTTTTCTTGGGGGGTAAAGGGGAAGGTTTAAGGGGGGTTGGTTTGAAAAAAGAAAAGAACTAGAAAATTTTCCTTCGGGGGAAAAAAAAAAATTTTAAAAATTAAAAATTGGGGAAACCTGAGAAAAAGGGATTTCAAAAAAATTGGGGGTTTTAAAATGGGGGATTTGGGTAGGGAAGAGGGAAGAAATTTTTTTGGGGTTTTTAAATTTTTAAGCAAAGCTGGTTTCGGTTTAAAGGGGTAACCCACCGTAATTAAGGGCCCTTGTTTAAATTTTTAAAAAGGGTAAAGAAAATTTAACACCTTTTGGGGGTTTAAAAAAATTTAAAACATGGGGAAAATTTTAAAGGGGTTGGTGTATTTTTTAATAAAGAAAAGGGGGCAAAAGGGGAGGCCAAACTTGTATTTTTTTTGTTGGCGGGGAAAAAATCTTTGGGGGAAAAATTTGGATTAAACCGGGTGGTTAGGGAGGTTATTTTTAAAAAATTAAAAAAAAAAAGGGTAAAATCAAGGGGGTTTTAAAATTTTGAAAGGTTTTTACCCCATAAGGTAACCTTTTTGAAGGGAAAAATTTTTCAAGGAAAGGAAACCTATAAAGGGGTAATTAAAAATGGGGGGTTTTCATTAGGGAAAGGGGGGGGTTATTTTTAATTTTTAAAATGTGGGGCCATTAATTGGTGGGGGGGCTTTTTCCCCTGGGAAAAAATTGGGGATTTTTTTTAAAAATAAGGTTTTAAAAAATAAACATTTAAAGGGGGGGGCCAAAAGTTAAAAAAAATAAAGAATTTTAATTTTTTTGGTTTAGTTTTTTTAATTTGGAAACCAATTTAAATTTTGGAAAAAAAAAATTTAAATAAATTTTTGGGCTTGGGTTTTTGGGTTCCCTTTGGGGGGAAGGGTTTTGGGGGGTGTTTAATTTTAAACACTTTAAAAATATAACGTTTGGGGGAAAAGAAATTTTGATGGGGCAAAAATTTATAATAAAAAATTATAAAATATATTATAAATTTATATTTAAATTATAATTTAAAAAATACGGGGAATTCATTTGGGGAAAATTTTTAATTAATGAAGTTGGTTTTGGAAATTGGGGGGTCAAAAAAGATTTAAACCGAGGGGGGGTTGGATTTTAATAAAAAAAACCGAAAAGAGGTTGGGGTTAAAAAACCGGGGAGGGGGGGGGGTATTAAAACCGGGGGGAGGGGAAGGAATTTATTACCCCCAAAATGTATTTTTTATGGGGGAAGGGGAATATTTTTTAATTCACCTTTTATTGGACAAAGAAACTTTTAAAAAATTAAAAGGGGGTTTTTTGGTAATGCCCCTCTGAAATTTACTCCATTTTTTTAAAATTTTATGAAAAGCCCCCTTCCCTGGAAAAAGTGATATTAATATAAAGAAATTTTTTTTTGGGCCTTCTGTTTAAGGCCTTTTAAAAAAAAAAGGATTTTTAGCCTGAAAATTTAAGCTGACTTAAGATAACACTTCTTAAAGGCCTGTAAATTTTGTAAAAAAAGGTACTTTGTGTGTGTAGCCATGAATGTTACCTTAGCCATGACGGAGAGTGTATGAGGTGCTTCCCCACTTGCGTCTCACTGAAGGTTGCGTGGCCACTGCTGGAGGCAGGGTAGTATATCTGATATTGTTTGTTGGGGAGGCCAGTGTTTGGGTAGGAGGTGGGGGCAGCAGGCAGGCAAATAAGGATATTTTATCCAAGGTACAACTTTCAACCACATGCTATATAAATTACTAGATACACTGCGACTTTAAGAATCCTCTTTCACCCAGGTCAATTCCTCGGTCATATACCTTTGAAGGCTTTTGAGAGTTTTGCTACTCTCTCAGTTCGGTCCTTGGCTAGGCCTTTTTTGGTGCTTACTTGGTCAACCAGGTTGTTACTGCTCCAGAACCAGATACTGAAGTCTTATAGCAGGCACTGAAGTCTTCTGGCAGGTATTAAAGTCTTGTAGTCCAGAGGCATTTTCCCAGGATATGACTGTGGATAAGACGTCAGTTTTCTTACACATTTACATATAAAGTGTTCAGAGGAACACTCAAGAATCTGTTTTTACTGCTAAGGTTGACGAGGACATCGGAGGTTTAAGGAAAATATTCTTATATACGCTTGTTTGGTATTACTGTTCATAAAAAATATAATTTTAACAAACATTTTAGCTCTGGTGAAGGTAACTGCCTGCCTTATGTGCCTTGTAACTGGAATGGTGTGCTGGAATATACATGATGGTGTGCTGGAATATACATGATGGTGTGCTGGAATATACATGATGACAAACGTATACTTGCATGTGATTTATCTTAGGTCATGTGACCTGTCTTGGGTCATGTGGCTTGTATTGCGTCATGTAACGCAGGCTAACCCTTGAAAGCCAGTCAGGGTGATATATTTCTACTCAAGACCTTGGTCCTCCTCCGCAGGACCCCACAACAGTCAGCTAACACCCAGTTTCCTACTTACTGCTAGATGAACAGAAGCAGCAGCAAGCAGGTGTAAGGATTCATGCTCTACGTCTCCTGCCGACCCAGGGTTGAATCTGAATCTTTCCATTGTGTCACCGAATGCATTACCACTGAGCCACCTCAGTATGCTGGAATGGGAGTCAGTGATTGATTTTGCCACCGAAGTGGCTAGTTTATTGTGCACCCCATATCCATCCTGTGGACGGTAGCGCAAGAGCATATGGATGCACAAAAGGCCTAGGAACTAGGCCCCAAAAGGGTTAACAATTGTACATATGGATTTATATCTACAGTTCACTTATCTGTTACAAGCAAATTTAGGAAATTTGCTTAGTATGTCTGGTATCTTATTTTCATTAATAAGATATCTTGACATGTCACATAGGTTATTATATTGTCTATCTATATTCCTCAATAAGTGGACAATTAAGCACATAGAAGTACTTGTAACCAAGCATAGGGGGTGGTTGCATAACTTTTTTTTCTCTCGTCCGATTTCTTTCATTTTTGGTGTACACGAAGAAGTGTTCACTCTATTTACTGTAAATTATTATCAATAAGATAACCCAAACAACGACTAAAAAAAAGAATTTACTGAAAATGACATTTGGCAGGATCCCAGGCCTATATGGCACTACTTAAGGTTGTTTGGGGACTTGGTACCGAGAGAACAATTCCAATACGTAATTTAGGTGGTGCACTTCACTGTAAATATCTTATCTTTATTCCACAAAAAATAAAGTTTGTAAGTTTTTTGACTGTTGCAAAATATCTGCCCTTTACTTCCACACAAATTCCAAAATATTTGGAATATGTCCAAAATTGCTCCGTCAAAATTAAGAGTAATCATTATTTTACGATTCCTGCGAATATCATTTCATTTAATTAAATAGTAAACGCTGACGAGAGTGAAATAAATCAATAACTTACTTCCGAGATATTTGTCTGCAACGAGGGCCGCCCTCCAGTCTCGGGGAAAAAAAAATCCGAGAAAATCGCGTTTGTGTCGGTGTTTTCCTTATAAAACTATTTATCTAATGCAGGCTCCAAAACTCCGTTTTTCTTACTCAAGGCCAAAGAATACGTTTTAAGAAGGAGGGGAAATGATTTTATGTGCGATATGGCTGGTCGACACTCGCCATATTATGGCCTATTTTATTTATTCTAGAGTATATAACATATTTGTATGTTATTTATAGTGTTTTTATGTCATATTAGATCAGGTGATAGATAAATAAGACATAGAGTTGATATTAGCGTAATAATGAAGTAATTTCTCCTTCCTCTCTCCAGAGCGGGAATCCCGCTGACGTCAGCTAATGTTGCTCCATAAACATACTTATCTACGTTCATGTTATCAGAGTGGGTTATAGATCTACTCAGTCTTCTAATTGCATTCCTATAACATTCATTTTCATTATTTACTTTCTCTAATATTATTCCTAATGCTAGACACAGATATACCAAATTATCCTTCAAGGTACAGTGGACCCCGGTTTACGAGCAGTGCAGAAATAGAGCTATTCGAATTTCGAGCTTTTCGGCTAAATTTCTCCCGGATTTCGAGCACCCGCTCAGAAATCGTGTGTAAGAGACGTGTCCGGGCCCGCCTGGGACGCAGCGAGAATTCTCGTACCACACTCAGTCTGTCTTGAGAAATAAGCCACCATGGGGCCAAAGAAAGTTCAGAGTGCCAGCCCTTTGGTAAAGAAGGTGAGAAACACGATAGAATTCAAGAAAAACTTGCAGCAAAATATGAAAGTGGCGTACGTGTGGCCGAGCTCGCCAGGATGTATGGTAAGTCGGCATTAACAATCTGTTCCATCCTGGCGAAGAAAGCAGAAATCAAAGAAGCTGATGTTGCGAAGGAGTAAATATGTTAACGAAACAGAGATCACAAATAATCGAGGATGTGGAGAATTTGTTGTTGGTGTGGATCAACGAGAAACAGTTAACGCAGTTAACGGGAGATAGTGTTTTGGAGGGGATAATTTGTGAGAAGGCAAGGCAGTTGCATGCGGATCTCGTGAATAAAATGCATGGAACGAGTGCGCTGTTAGTGATTTTAAGGCCAGTAAAGGCTGGTTTGACAGATTTAAGAAGGAGTGGCATACACAGTGTTGTAAGGCATGGTGAGGCTGAAAGTTCAGACAAACCTGCGGCTGAAGAATTCGTGCATGAATTCAAGGAGTACGTAGAGGCTGAAGGATTCATCCCCCAACAAGTGTTCATTTGTGACGAAACAGGCCTCTTTTGGAAGAAAATGGCAAAGAGAACCTACATGAAGAAAAACAATGTCATCAAGAGTAAATTGTGTGTGATATGGAAGGCTAACAATAAGGCATGGGTCACGAGGCTAATTTTCATTGAGTGGGTCAATGAAGTGTTTGGCCAGTGTGAAGAAATACCTCCTGGAAAATAAATTGCCACCAAGTGCCTCCTGGTAATGGACAATGCTCCTGCTCATCCTCCAGACTTGGAAGACCAATTGTTGGAGGAGTTTAGTTTCATCACAGTGAAGTTCTTGCCCCCTAATACCACTCCTTTCATCCAGCCCATATACCAGCAGGTCATTTCAAACTTCAAAAACACTACACCAAAGAAATGTTTCAAAGGTGCTTTGAAGTGATCTCGACACTGAATTGACCCTAAGAGAGTTCTGGAGGAATCACTCAATATCCTCCATTGCATAAGCCTTATAGGTAAGGCTTGGTAGGAAGTGACTTCCAGGACGATGAATTCTGCTTGGAGAAATCAGACCAGAATGTGTCCAAGAGAAGGATTTTGAAGGGTTTGAGGCTGACTCTGAGGACCCTATGCCTATTGTGGAATGTATTGTGACTTTGGGGAAGTTCATGTGGTTGGATGTAGTGGCGAGGATGTGGAAGGGTTGGTGGAGGACTACAGGGAAGAACTAACCACTGAAGAGCTGCAAGACCATCTGGAACAGCAACAGACCGCAGCTGAGGATATTGCTTCAGAGGAGGAGGAAGAGGGGGGGGGATTTGCCTTCTTCAGTGATTAAGGACATGTGTACAAAGTGGAGTGAGTTGCAAAGTTTTGCGAAGAATTATCACCCTAACAAAACTGTTGCAAGCCGTGTCTGCAACATGTTCAATGACAATGTCTTGTCCCATTTTAAGCAAATCTTAAAGAGATGCCAGAAACAGAGCTCTCTGGACAGATTTTTAGTGCGACAGGGGTCCAGTGCCAGTAAAAGACAAAGAAGGGAAGTAACCCCAGAGAGGGCTTTGATACCTGAAGTCCTTATGGAGGGGGATTCCCCTTCCAAACAATAAACTCTCCTCCCTCCCCCCTCCTCGCCTTCTTCAATACGCCAACAAGAGTCATCAATAGAGGTATGTAATGTTTATATTTATTTATATTTATTTATCATTGTTTTCTGTATGTAAAACCGTAGTTATTATTTAAAATATGAATTTTTTGTGAATATTTTTGGGTGTCTGAAACGGATTAATTGGATTTACATTATTTCTTATGAGAAATATTACTTCGGTTTTCGAGCATTTCGGATTTCGAGCAACCTTTTGGAACGGATTAATTACGAAAACCGACAGTCTACTGTACTCTTCTTGGCTAACATATCAACTTTATCATGAAGGAATAATCCATTGTGTGATGGGATCCATAGCAATTGTACAATAATTCCTTTTTACCGGATTTTTGAGTATCTATATGTACCTGGCTTCTCCAATGAACATGTTGCTGGAGTCATTATATGAGTCAAGAGCCTTCAATGATGAGTGTCATAAGTTAGCTTTAGCTCCATTAGGATTGCAAACAATTCAGTTTGTAGTGTAGACTATGCCTAGTTCAACAAATTTATTATCGTTCTTAACAAGGGAGGTGGCAACAAGAGCAGATGCAGCCCTGCCAGAAGACTCCTGTTTAGATCCATCAGTGTATATAACTTATTACTACCAGCTAGGCGAGAAATTTCTTCTTGAGTAGTTGCTTTGACAAGTGATTTAAGGAAGGTATTACTAGCAATGAGCTTCTTGGGAGGGACTTGCAGGTATGTGATATTAAATGAACACATCTTCCATGGAGGGGGGAAATGCTCTTGCTGTATATAGTGAACAGTTCATGTAGGTTATAAAACTTAGTATAATTGCATGTACGTATTTACTTCTAGACATTTAGTAATATTCATAGTGACAGTGTCTGGTTCATTTCTTAACATTCTAATACCAAGTACAGTGTTAATCTCAACAATCCTATTACTGATACTAGAAATACCAAGCTCCTTCCTCATATTAAGAACCTTTGTAGATTTGGGGCAGGCAAGAATAGTTCTGAGAGCTTCATTTTGCATTAACTCCAAGGGTTGAGGGAACTTTTCTAGCTAATATCAACATGGGAGCAGCATAATTAATTAAGGACCTAACATAGGCTATGTACATCATTCTAACGATTCTCACATTAGCACCGTAGTTGGGGTTTCTGAAGCACAAATATACGGTTTTCTTTTTACCTTCTGTTTTATTTCACCCCACTGACCAATCTTTATTAGAGTTTTGTATCTATACATGCTTATATGTATACATTCATATTACACGCACACACACGGTAAAGCTCTTTGAGCTGGGAGAGTGGACCTAGTAACGAACAGCAAAGAGACGGGGCCAGGAGCTTCGAATCGACCATGTGAAACCACAAATAGGTGGGTACAATTATGTAGGCACACCTGTTGTCACAACATTTGTCAGTATAGACCACCACCTCCCTTTCTAACCGTCTTTCCCATGTACTCTTGTGTATTTCCATGTACTCATGTATTTTCATGTATTCCCATATGCCCCCATATACTTCCATGTGCTACCACTTACTTCAATGTATTGTCATGTACTTTAATGTACCACCATGTACCAAAGGTATGATAATAAAGACGGGCATAGTAGAAAAAATATTTTATTGGCCAGATATTACACGAGATATTACATGACACAGGTGACACAGATGACACAGGTGACACAGGTGACACAGATGACACAGGTGACACAGGTGACACAGATGACACAGGTAACAGTTCACATCACTGCACATCTTCACTGTGCAGGCACTCTCTATTACAGTGCCATACAAAATTTTGGCACTCTTCTACAGGTTAACAAAACTCCCAATATTGTGGATTAAAAAAGATTAACAACCAGCAATTAAATATCACGTAAAAATTATTATTATAATAATCTTACATAGACAGGGATATAAGCCACAGTGCCGTGTCTTCCTTTGCAGATGACACCCGAATTTGCATGACAGTGTCCACCGTTGAAGACACTGCAAGACTCCAAGCAGACATAAACCAAATCTTTAAATGGGCTGCAGAAAACAATATGAAGTTCAATGATGAGAAATTTCATTATCTCGAAGTATGACCCCGGTGGTTTAGCGCTTAGTTTTGATTATAATAATAATAATAATCGGGACACTTCGAAAGTTGGTTTGTTAGATGTGTATTATTTTCTTTTCATTTAGTACCATCATATACTGTTTCTGTAATATACATTATATAATGTTTCAGACTCAGAAAAATACATCATATAGTATTTCTGACTATGTAATATACATTATATAGTATTTCTGACTAATTGGAGTTTACCTGAGAGGGCTTCGGGGGTCAACGCCCCCGCGGCCAGGTCTGAGACCAGGCCTCATGGCGGATCAGGTCTGATCAACCATGCTGTTACTGCTAGCCGCACGCAAACTGACGTACGAACCACAGCTCGGTTGGTCAGGTACTGACTTTAGGTGCCTGTCCAGTGCCTTCTTGAAGACAGCCAGGGTCTATTGGTAATCCCCCTTATGTATGCTGGGAGGCAGTTGAACAGTCTTGGGCCCCGGACACTTATTGTGTTGTCTCTCAATGTACTCGTAGCGCCTCTGCTTTTCATTGGGGGAATATTACATGTTCTGCCGAGTCTTTTGCTTTCATAGAGAGTGTTTTCGTGTGCAGGTTTGGTACCAATCCCTCCAGGACTTTCCAAGTGTATATTATCATGTATCTCTCTCGCCTGCGTTCCAGGAAATACAGATCAAGGACCTTCAACCATTCCCAGTAATTTAGGTGCCTTATACTTATGTGTGTCGTGAAAGTTCTTTGTACACTCTCCAGGTCTGCAATGTCGCCAGCCTTGAAGGGGGCCGTTATTGTACAGCAGTATTCCAGCCTAGAGAGAACAAACGATTTGAAGAGAATCATCATGGGCTTGGCGTCCCTAGTTTTGAAGGTTCTCATTATCCATCCTATCATTTTCCTAGCAGATGCGGTAGATACATTGTTGTAGTCTTTGAAGGCCAGATCCTCTGTCATTATCACTCCTAGGTCCTTCACATTACTTTTTCGCTCTATTGTATGGTTAGAATTTGATACATTTTTTATTTCCTCAAGTTTTTCATATCTGAGTAGTTGAAATTTCTCCTCGTTGAACTTCAGAGTGTTTTGAGTGGCCCATTTGACGATTTGGTTGATGTCCGCTTGGAGTCTTGCGGTGTCTTCGCTGGAGATAATATACATTATATAGTTTTTCTAATACATATATACAATCTTTCTACTTGTTAAATTTTTCGTCCATGTGGGGTCTATCTGTTTATATCTTTTAATATACATTATATAGTTTTTCTAATCTTTCTACTTGTTAAATTTATCGTCCATGTGGGGTCTATCTGTTTATATGACTTCCTAAATTTGTCAAATTCTTGATGGGACAGCTTTTATTGTACCTAAAATAACCAGATTTAGGTTATTTTTTCTAAATTGCCATGTACAAGGGACCAGTTGATTTTCGCCTTGGTGGGTCACCTGATTTGTACTGTTGAAGTACAAATCAGCGTATTTTACTTTATCATTTAGCAAATAAGGTTAGTAAGTTTCTTTAGGTACAGGTACACATCAGTTATCATACATAATATAAATTACCCAGGATAATCCAAAAAGTCAAAGTGACTTATTTCCACGTGCTGACGCTGCCAGTGCCATGACTCTCCTCTAGACAACATTGTCACAGCGGTGAGTGGCCAGCTGGACATTTTTGCCATACACTGCCTTCACTAACTCTGAACCAAACTGGCCGTAAATGAAGATAGATGAAGAGGGGAAGCCAAGTGAGCGGAGGGAGTGTAGACACGAGATGCTCATGTTTGGTCCACCACACATCACAATCTGCCCAGTACAACCATAATCAACTATTAGTGTGGAAGAAGTTGGTACAAATACGTATATTACATACTTAACGGGTCATCATATGATTATGACCCGCGTGAGGAAATATTTGAAGCAGAAAAGATTAATCACTATAAACAATTATATTTGCTTAAGTATTTATTATTAAATTTTTGCTAAATAAAGTGTACAGAACAAAGGAGTTACATTTGATGTATCCGAGTGTTTGACTCATCCACAAACACCACACGCAAGTGCACTGATTTTCAGGGAACATTGCAATGATTGAGGTTTTAACTGATAATGAACTTGTTTCTGGAACATTTGTGGTAATTATCAAGGTTAATACACAGTATTTGCTTCAGTTTGGTTACTTTACGAGGATTCACTTACCCCAAACAAAGTACAGTTGACAAACAAAGACACTTGTACACTGCGCCACACTGTGGCACACTGTGCCACACTTCATGTCCTCAGACTTACTATCTTCACAATTCAATCATATTCCTTCAACATCACAACACCACCTAAGCACACTCGTCATTTTTAGGAGTGATGGACTTTCACACTACATTCCAGCAAAACATCATATGTTTACTACCAGTGTTGTAGTACCACCCAGCCTACTCACACTCACCACTCCTACTCACTTTGTTTTCCTCACCTTCATGCTACACCAGTCATATTCCCTTACACAACGATTCATTTTAAAACGAGAGTTTAACAATATCGTACTGTAATCTGCAACAAAAAATGTTGGGATCTTGTATAATTCAAGTACATATGTAAAATACTGTAGATCAGCTACATCAAAACAAAAGCTTAAAGTTCTCTCACCTTATGTCGTATTCCATTAGGCTTGACAATATGTTTGGCAATCATATGTGTGTCTATGTAACCTTCCTCACCGTCCCAGTTTTCTGGAACCTCGCCCAGGGTGTATACCAGTCTCAGCCGCTTCTCTCTCTCTGTAATAATATATCTATATTTACTACAAGTACATGTACAAGGTATACAGGCCTAGCTGAAATCAGTCACATACTACTATATAGAAAGCCCCTTGTTATGCTGAGCATTTCGGGCAAATTAGGTCAGTTTTGTCCCAGGATGCGACCCACACCAGACGACTAACACCCAGGTACCCATTTTATACTGATGGGTGAACATGGACAGCAGGTGTCTTATGGAAACACGTTCTAATGTTATCCAGCCGTACCATAGATGCGAACCCCGGACACCTCAGTGTGTGAGCAGAGTGCGCTAGCGATCCAGATACTGGACATCTTTGTGTTATATTTTCTCTCAGTAGGCTTGTTTGTGTTAATGACCAGTGCTTATTACAGTTGTGATTAGTATACATTATTTCATACCACGGGTGGGGATTGAACCCACGGTTAGAGTCGTAAAACTTCAGACCGACGTGTTAGCCACTGGGCCAGCTGGCTACAATAAGATTCACCCAACTAGGTATATTTATACATCATAGGAAGGTTAGCATAGGCACCAAGCCCCGCCCGTGGTATGGTTTGTTTGCAATCGAGTCATTACGATTTCATGAGTCGTCATGATGGCTTTGAGGGGACTTGAGCTACAGCTCGTCATGGCCACGCTGGCGGGAGATTCGTCTGTAAAAACTTGCATTTGTGGTCACAGTGTTGCCTATGCTAACCTTCCTATGGTATATAAATATACCTAGTTGGATGAATCTTTATTGTAGCTAGCTGGCCCAGTGGCTAGCGCATCGGTCTGGAGTTTTACGACTCTAACCGCGAGTTCAAACCCCGCCCGTCATATGGTTTGTTTGCAAGTGTCATTACGATTATATTATTTAAAATAAGAAACAGCAAAATACATATATACAGTATTTATAAATTTAAACTGACCAAAGAAGGACCGGTTATGATATCAATGTTTCGGTATCTTTGGCAAAACTTCCATTATCTTTGGGTAAACTTCCATTATCTTTGACTAAACTTCCATTATCTTTGGCTAAACTTCCATTATCTTTGACTAAACTTCCATTATCTTTGGCTAAACTTCCATTATCTTTGGCTAAACTTCCATTATCTTTGGCTAAACTCCATTATCTTTCTAAACTTCCATTATCTTTGGCTAAACTTCCATTATCTTTGGCTAAACTTCCATTATCTTTGGCTAAACTTCCAGTATCAAGATTTTTTTTTAGGGGACACAAGAAAAAAATAAATCGTGATTACCTGCGTAATGGTCAAGCTCCTCACGAAAGATGATTTCATTATAATTTTCAGAGAAGTATAATAGTGTGATCTTTGTTTTATCCTGGTGGTTAGTGAGTATGGAGCGGATGAGTTGTACAGCTGGAGTGACACCACCTCCAGACGCCAGCAGAGTGAGCTCATCCAACTGGTTGGCTTCATATTCGAACCCTCCACATGGTCCCTGGAAGTCTACTTTATCCCCTGAAAAAAATCAATATGCAGTATTTCCTATCATTGACTCTTTTTTTGAGTTATCCAATAGAAATAAATCACTTTGTCTGACTTTTTTGGGATATCCTTGGTAATTTTCACATATGTTAAACTAGGTATGATAATTGTGCTTTACTGTATTTAAAAAAAATGCAATAACCTGAAGGCCCATAGTATGTAGAACACTGCAATGATTTTTTGGGCAAATGGAATTGAAAAAGCTTATCCAAAATTGAATACTGCCCAATATGGAGGCCTTATCAATCGCATTCACACACACACACACACAGGAAAGAGGCGGGGCCAGGAGCTACGAATCGACCCCTGTAACCACAAATAGGTGAGTAGACACACACACACACAGGGGCTAAGGGTAAACGGCCCCGGTGGCCTGATGGCTAAAGCTCTCGCCTGATGCACGGAGGGCCCGGGTTCAATTCCCGGCGGGGCGGAAACATTTCGAAGTGTTTCCTTACACACACACATACATACAACAGGCCTAGTGTCAAATCGACATGTGCCTAGGACAAAATGGTAACTAATGTCCTATGAAGAAAGGTTAAGGGAAATCGGTCTGACGACACTGGAGGACAGGAAAGTTAGGGGAGACATGATAACGACATACAAAATACTGCGTGGAATAGATAAGGTGGACAGAGACAGGATGTTCCAGAGAGGGGACACAGAAACAAAGGGTCACAATTGGAAGTTGAAGACTCAGACGAGTCAAAGGGATGTTAGGAAGTGTTTCTTCAGTCATAGAGTTGTCAGGAAGTGGAATAGTCTAGCAAGTGATGTAGTGGAGGCAGGAACCATATATAGCTTTAAGACGAGGTATGATAAAGCTCATGGAGCAGGGAGAGAGAGGACCTAGTAACGTTCAGTGAAGAGGCGGGGCCAGGAGCTAAGTCTCGACCCCTGCAACCACAATTAGGTGAGTACACACAATCCCACTATACAGGAGCTTTATAAGACAGATGACTACATTATCATATTTTATTTTTAAACTAGTAGGTACCCGTCGCCCCTGGTACCAAGGTATCACTGGTACCAAGCAATACTGGTACCATGACACCACCCTGAAGGATATCAGAAGACATGTTTCCTGCCAAAGATAGTTGAGTGAGAGTTGGGTACTTGACTGACCTGGCCTGAGAGCCTTGAAGTAGCAGGACATGACTCCTTGAGTCTCAAACCTCAACACCAGGTCAATGTGCCCGAAGTCATTTGGACAAGATACGGGTGAAAAGTAACGCAGATGTTCCTTGCCCTGGACTGTGACCTTAGCCTGTGGGGAGGTCAAGATTTTAACAATAGATGTCAATACAAAAGAATTACAATGTGAATTTATTTTAAGGCCTATAGTACTTACACAGGCTGGCATATACATCTTCATTTCCTTCATTTTATTATTATCACTGTTATTATATTATTATGAGGCAACTAAAGCCGTAGATATAATACAGTGTGTGAGGAATGGGAGGCAATCAAGTTTGATCCAAGGAAGCTGAGGCAGCTTCAATTCCTTTACATTAAAGTCTTTGAGTAGCATCAAGGGATCTTTGAGTAGCATCAAGGGATCTTTGAGTAGCATCAAGGGATCTTTGAGTAGCATCAAGGGATCTTTGAGTAGCATCAAGGGATCTTTGAGTAGCATCAAGGGATCTTTGAGTAGCATCAAGGGATCTTTGAGTAGCATCAAGGGATCTTTGAGTAGCATCAAGGGTTCTTTGAGTAGCATCAAGGCATTTTTGAGTAGCATCAAGGCATCTTTGAGTAGCATCAAGGGATCTTTGAGAAGCATCAAGGTAACTTTGAGTAGCATCAAGGCATCTTTGAGAAGCATCATGGGATCTTTGAGTAGCATCAAGGGATCTTTGAGTAGCATCAAGGGATCTTTGAGTAGCATCAAGGGATCTTTGAGTAGCATCAAGGCATCTTTGAGTAGCATCAAGGCATCTTTGAGTAGCATCAAGGGATCTTTGAGTAGCATCAAGGGATCTTTGAGTAGCATCAAGGGATCTTTGAGAAGCATCAAGGGATCTTTGAGTAGCATCAAGGGATCTTTGAGTAGCATCAAGGGATCTTTGAGTAGCATCAAGGGATCTTTGAGTAGCATCAAGGGATCTTTGAGTAGCATCAAGGGATCTATCTCCCTTGATGGGACTCACAAACAGTTCCAGTCACTCTTGCACTATAATAATTGTTAAACTACCAGCCACAAGTTTACAATAAATACTTTCACTAAGAACAAGAGAGGACACACACTCAACAGGTTTCCGAATTGTTTTACTTTTTCGAAGCCTATTGTAGCATTTATTGGAAAATTAAACTTTCCCTCTAAAATTGACGTATTTTTATTGAGTGGTGAAATGTTTCCTGAATAAAGATGCCCAAATATTGCCCAACTGTCTCAATAATCAAACATTTATACCAGTTCCATGGTGCTGCCTACTGGAGGTTCTGTCACATTGATGTAAAAACTAGAACAGAGTAATAGAGAAGAAGTCTTGTGAACGGTATCCTACACACACCATTAAAGTAAAATCATAAACCAAATCTTTAAATACAAAAGGTTAGGCTAGGTAAGATTCGTCAGGAAACAGGACAAGTAAGACTACATTGCACAATTACTTACAGCAACATACTGGCCTGGTAAACATCCTGAGTGGTCAGTCTTGTTAGGCAGAGAGAAGACAAACGCTCCCATCTTCTCACTAACAAGTGTGTTAGACTGGAGGGTGAGAGGTACCCACTGGTCAGGCTTCAGTGCTGGGGCATGACTCACTCCATCACTCGTCTTGATGATCTGCAATGTTCATACATGCAGTGGCTTCAGCCATCCCTGATCTCCAACAACCCCTCCAAAATAAAATATCTATCTATATATCTATCATTTACATA
Organism: Cherax destructor; assembly: GCA_009830355.1. Taxonomy (NCBI): domain Eukaryota; kingdom Metazoa; phylum Arthropoda; class Malacostraca; order Decapoda; family Parastacidae; genus Cherax; species Cherax destructor. The sequence goes on from WNWK01000631.1 coordinate 246,932, forward strand.
CATGGTGTTACAAAGGTAACAATAACTGCATTAGTTGAGAGCTAGCAATACCTGGTCATTAACTGCAGGTGGACACGTGTTGAAGGGGTTTTCGAAGTCAGTTTCCTGGAATGGATGCTTGAAGTCAGGGCCCCTCTCCTCTGCCTGTACATCCTCCAGCAGAGCCTTGGCCAGCTTCTTCTTCTCACTGAGGTTCATCTTCTGTAGCTCGTGGTGAATCATTCGCTCGTTGGGATGCTGGTCCCTACATGTAATAATCATTGTCTTGTATTAGTAGGCAATGCTTCCTTGAATCAAGAACCCTCTATCATCATCATGATTGTCATCATTATTATCATCAACATCCCTGCAAATGTGCTCTGGTAATATCTTCCATAATAATATCAAGTCTGTTATGCAAAATTTTAATTTAAAAAAGTGAACGTAAATGGTTGATCTCTGCAAATGACACCATGATTACAATTATAAAGTCTTAAATGCATTACTCAACAGTTGAAGTGGGGAATACTACATTGATGTGGTACCTCGAGTTACGAGCAGCTCCCAACTCAAACTATATTATGTAAGTGTATTTTTGTAAGAGCTTCTGTAAGTGTATTTTTGGGGGTCTGAACCGGATTAATCTAATTTTCATTATTCCTTATGGGAACAAATTCGTTCGGTATCGGCACTCGAACAGCATTCTGGAACGAACTAAGTTCGTAACTCGAGGTACGACTTTTCCACAGGTATGCAACCTCCCACTCCGTTAATAGTATAAGAGCTATGAACAATTAAAATGTTAACAATTAATATTAACATCACATCATACTTCATAACTAAATTAGCTTATAATACCAAAAATAATAATGTGTAACCAGTTTAGGGCATAATACACATACTAATTCTGTGTACATATATTAGTGCATAATTACAACAATTCGGTGTCGTTGAATTGAGGTTTATGGGTAAAAAAAGTAAATGTACACTCACCAAAAGTCAATGGACTCTGGGCCTAATAAAACACTCTTGCCCACAATTTGTCTTATCACCTCATTGGAAGGCCCCATCACCCAGCCTGCTTTAGCATCCCTCAAGAGTCGCTCCAAGCCTAGTTCAACCTGTTGTAACCAGAAATTTATAACAACCATGAAGTGTTGGAGAATAAGACTGGAATTAAATAGAATAAGACTGGAATTCAGTTCCATGAAGTTACTCTTGGAATTTATTCACACGTGACTGCTAGACTTCAATCAAAACAATTGCAAGGTCATGAAATATAGAGAGAAGATCACTGATAATGCACACTGGTTGGGATTTTTTTTGTTAAATTTTAAATTTTATTACTTCCAGAAACATAGACCACGTGAAAAATCGTGAATATCCTTATCCCTGTTAATGTTGTAGTCAGATTACAGCCTGCAATAATAATTTTTAGTGCAGTAGGTAGGCAAAATTCCATGACATGAGTCTTAATTTGTATACTGTTCTACTATAGGCATAACTTCCATCACATAAGATTCACGCTACAGTACATCCTCATTCAGTATATACACACTCATTCAAAATCCTATTATACAAGATTCACCATAAAATATCCTGTTCCACCCCAGGCAAACAGCGTCCTATCACACAAAGCTCACCATGTAGCCTGTTCCTCCACAGGCAAGCAACATCTTACCTTACAATACTCACCTTGTAGCCTGTTCCACCACAGGCATGCAACATCGTGTCAGAAACTGTACACACATTCTTGGCAGCAATATACTTGGCTTGGAAAAGCCATTGCAATAATTGTGTTCTGCAAAGCAACAGAGATTTGTTATTGCATGTACAAGTGTTGTTCACCACGATTGTGTCCGTAGCACAGCGATGAATTTTCTGATAATCTCTCACAAAATACACACTATCATAAAGGAATTCAAGAGGACGTTTTAGTCTGTCCTTGACCATTGTCAAGTCAAAACTAGGCTAGGAAAAGCAAAATGACTTTTCGTTCCCCGACCTCTCCTAAAACTTCCTGTCTCCACTCCCCTTTTCCTTAATTTCTTTATCTTCTCACGAATGTGACCTGATGATGGTCCAGAATGTACCGAAACGTCCGATAGAGGGCTAAAGGAAAAAAAAATGATACAATGTATACACAAATAAATTATTGGAATATGCAAATTGTGAATTGTTTTAGCTAAAGTATTGTGGCTTTTATTCTTCTATTATTGATAAGCTGGCAAAGGAGTGTATCCTTAATTAAGGAGACTAATATCAGTCAGTCAATCGGTCATCATTCTGTCATGAGACTGACACCAGTCATTCTAGCTATCTGGAGTCTACCTGGAGAGAATTCCATGGGTCAACGCCCCCGCGGCCCGGTCCGTGACCAGGCCTCCTGTTGGACCAGAGCCTGATCAACCAGGCTGTCATGCGAAAAGAACCACATATTTAGGGCAAACATTAGCATTTAGTGCTAAAACCTAGGTTAGGGAAGGTTCGTCAGGACACAGGACAGATGTTTCCTGATGCGGGTCTTAGTCAGATGATAATAATAATAATAATAATAATAATAATAATAATAATAATAATAATAATTTATTTAGACATGGTACAATGATACATAGGTAGACATGATACAATGATACATAGGTAGACATGATACAATGATACATAGGTATAAATGAGGTGTACATGCCAAAAGCCCCTAATATGCTGTGCATTGCGGGCATAAAAGGAGGTGTTGATTCACCAGGAATTCTCCCGGCCAGGGTCTTTACCAGATGGCAACCCGGCTCGGCTCCCTGGCGTGGGAGTGTCAGAGACCTATGTCTCCCATGGGAGGGGATACCCCTCATCGGCAGGACCAACTGGCCCCAGGCCTAGCCACATTCCCCACCAGCACGAGGCATGGAGGTAGATAGATGCTAGGCCTCTCTGGTCTGCCACCTTCCCTAACGGGAAGGGCAGGCTTAAGAGCTGCAGATGGTAGCAAGCTCCAGCCTTGGCACCTACCCTGCCCTAGAAGGGCTGGGCATGGTGATCAACCCGCGGGCATAGGAGGAGGAGGTGTTGATTCACCGGGAATTCTCCCGGCCCGGGTCTTTACCAGATGGGGACCTGGCTCGGGCTCCCTGGCGTGGGAGTGTCAGAGACCTATGTCTCCCATGGGAGGGGATACCCCTCAGCGGCAGGACCAACTGGTCCCAGGCATAGCCACATTCCTCTCTCTGGTCTGCCACCTTCCCCGCCCCAAGGAGGCTGACGGGAAGGGCAGGCTTGCGAGCCACAGATGGTAGCAAGCTCCAGCCTTGGCACCTACCCTGCCCTAGAAGGGCTGGGCATGGTGATCGACCCGCGGGCATAGGAGGTGTTGATTCATCAGGAATTCGAATTCTCCCAGCCCCGGTCTTTACCAGATGGCGACCCGGCTCCGGCTCCCTGGCATGGGAGTGTCAGAGACCTATGTCCCCCATGGGAGGAGATACTCCTCATTGGCAGGACCAACTGGCCCCAGGCCTAGCCACATTCCCCACCAGCACGAGGCATGGAGGTAGATAGATGCTAGGCCTCTCTGGTCTGCCACCTTCCCTACCGGGAAGGGTAGGCTTAAGAGCTGCAGATGGTAGCAAGCTCCAGCCTTGGCACCTACTCTGCCCTAGAAGGGCTGGGCATGGTGATCGACCCGCGGGCATAGGAGATGTTGATTCACCGGGAATTTGAATTCTCCCAGCACGGGTCTTTACCAGATGGCGACCCGGCTCCGGCTCCCTGGCGTGGGAGTGTCAGAGACCTATGTCTCTCATGGGAGGGGATACCCCTCATTGGCAGGACCAACTGGCCCTAGGCCTAGCCACATTCCCCACCAGCACGAGGCATGGAGGTAGATAGATGCTAGGCCTCTCTGGTCTGCCACCTTCCCTAATGGGAAGGGCAGGCTTAAGAGCTGCAGATGGTAGCAAGCTCCAGCCTTGGCACCTACCCTGCCCTAGAAGGGCTGGGCATGGTGATCGACCTTGCAGGCATAAAGGTGGTGGTGGTGTTGATTCACCGGGAATTCCCCACCCCAAGGAGGCTGACGGGAAGGGCAGGCTTGCGAGCCACAGATGGTAGCAAGCTCCAGCCTTGGCACCTACCCTGCCCTAGAAGTACTGGGCATGGTGATCCGGGGCTTTACCAGATGGCGACCCGGCTCCGGCTCCCTGGCGTGGGAGTAGCAGAGACCGAAGTCTCCCATGGGAGGGGGTACCCCTCAGCGGTGGGACCAACTGGTCCCAGGCTAGGCCATATTCGCCCACAAGCACGAGGCAGGTAGGTAGATAGTTGCTAGGCCCCTCTGGTCTGCCACCTTCCCCGCCTCAAGGAGGCTGACGGGAAGGGCAGGCTTGCGAGCCGCTATGGCTGGGTATGGTGATCGACCAGCGGCATAAACTATAAACTATGGGTTAGGAGAAAATAGCAATATACAATGTACACAAATTATTTGAATATGCAAGTTTCTTTGAATGGACTAATATAATTTAATTCTAAATTACTAAAAATATCCTTCATCAGAATATATTTTTAGTGGCTGATTAAATATAGTATTCATAATTAACATGAGTAATATATAGGTTAAAATTAAATAGGTTAAGATTAATAAATGGGGAAACTATTTTAAATCTGAGTTATTACTGTTACCTTGCTTGGAATTTCAGGTCAATGTAAAGTGACCAGTCATTGTTGTTGGTGCTGGTATCCAAGGCTTGACACACCATGAAGGTGAGACCTCGTGAGGAGTTGGTGTCCGCTGTACAGTCTCCAAAGTAGTCCTGAAGGAGGCAACAAATTTATTACGTAATCCTTTCAGCGTATATACAGTACAATATGACTTTTGAAGATTTTGATGAGAAGTTTTGATATACTGACAGACACAGAGTGTAGACACCGATAGGTGGTTGTCTTTAAGAATATATACACTGTGAGGTGTACGTTTCTCATTGTATGTGGTGAGAATTTAATCCTTATTTTAGGGACTAAAGTACATACATACATATTCTTGATTTGTGGTTAACAGGTTACGTGCAGCCTTAGTGACTTGTGTAATCGATAAATATTAAACTTCATTAACCAACCAATCAACCTCTTACTTTATACACATTGGCCAGGCTTCAAACACCTTTTATTGTACAGCAATAAAGGAATGGAACAGACTGCCTATACATGTCAAAGCCAGTCATAGCATGAGCCAGTTCAAGAAGAGAGCCAAAAGGTACCTAATGAATGTAGCGACAGAAAGGGAGGAGAATGATTTTTATTTTTTTTTAGATAACATACATGTACATGTAAATAACTCTTTTTACCTTATTCCTTTTAATTTTAGTATAATAACTAGTATATACTAGTGTCTAATATTAAGGTATTAAATGGACCCCAATAGAAATAAGTCACTCTGTCTGACTTTTTGGGTTATCCTGGGTTTTCTACACATATCATGCTATGTATGATAATCCATGTAACTGTATTTGTGTATACCTGAATAAACTTACACACTGACCTGTATAGTAGGGTAGTCACACACACGCATGCCCACGTCAGCATGAGTCTTGCGGGTAACATGCATCTTAGCGACGTCAAGGCAGGCCAGAGAGATGCCGTTCCACACAGAAGCGGTACAGAACAGGAAGTACGGGTCTGCAGTCTCATCGTTACTCTGTGCCAGAAATATCTTTACAGAACACAGATTTACAACATTTACTTTACGTGAGGTTATAACTCGGTGTGTGTCATTAAGCACAAGGAGTGGTGGAGATTCTATCCTCCGTCTACTAATTGTAAAAGAGGCACTGCTTGCTTGCTATAGGTTCGCCGGTACTGCTGGCCCAGGTCTTCTCCAGATGGTGACCCGGCCAAAAAATAACAACAGGCACTCAATTCACTGTTGAATTTGTGTCAATAGAATAAAGGGTAAAAGCAAATTAACAATACTACGTGCATAACAGACCTTCATTATTTTAAGGCCAAACTAAATAAAGTGAAAATTTTGTTCTCAGTTTTACTGCCAATTATTAGATATTTATTAGTTAACGCTCAGTGAAAGACCGTTCAGCTCGCAACTAAAAAGGCACGGATTCGATTCCCGGGAGGTCATTATCAAAGAATAAATATTTTTTTTAGTACTGCTTACCACGCGGCCGTCACCAGGTGGTCCAATCATTCTGTCCAGGTTAAACTTGCCCTCAATCACCATGGGTCCAGACATGTTGCCGTGCATGCCCAGTGCCTGCCAGTCGTCCGTGTTGGCACGTACTTCATCCTGTGGCAACATATTAGATGTAGTCATTCTCATAATTTCCTCAAATGTTAGTATCTATAAACTATCTTATTACTCAAGTGATCCGTCATCATAAACCATCTTAAAACTCTAACATGATGAACTCTTTGAAGTGTTGAATGCGTCCATAACTGGAAACGAGGCAGAAAATGCAACAGGGACGTATGCAAAGTTTCTTACAAACACAATTATAGCAGAAGGGAATAAACTACCAGTTAATACTGAAAGTTCGAAGACATTGCAGTCATTCAAATAACAATTGAGCAAGCACTCTGAAAGTATGGGATTCAACTAGATACATGGTACCCTTGTGGGAGTTGCCAGACCCTTCACGACCTACATGATCATTAAGGTTGCTCGGTAAGCCCACATTGTTATATATATCAGAAAACGTGATAATGAGTTACAATGTCCTTGAAGGTATAGGGTATGGTGAGGGAAGACAGTAGCGAGATGTTGCCTAGGACACTCGCTACATAAGTCAACCACTCACTAGACCCACAGTAAAGTCACACCAAAACCGACAATATTGCAATGTACATATGACAGGTGAAGTAATCTAAAGTCATCGGATTCCTGTATGTTTAGTAACTGCACCAGGACAGTCAGTTGACAACGAGGCATTAGGTATTAGGTGAGTGCAAGGAATAATAGACTAGATTGTTAAGGTATACTGGGTTAAAATATGTTAAGTTAGGTGGAATAATTGGACAGGTTGTTAATGTGTATTGTATAATGTATATTAAGTTATGTTAGGAACATGGTTCTGGAGCATGGTTGTTAAGTTTGTTGATGTGGAGAATGGTTGTAAAGTTGACCTATCCCTTGATTTTGTAACTGTTTTCCCTCCATTACTACTCTTTTCCTAGCTCCTTCCTCACAATAACCAGATCTATGCTTTCCACTTACCTTATAGACGAGGAAGCAGGAAAGATTGGAGTAATCACCACCGTAGTCAGCACTGATGGTCTGTATAACGTACCAGTCAGCGTTTCCAGCACTGGTGCACCACGATCCAAATTTAAGGAGTTGGATCGTTTCTTTATCAACGTACTGCACTTTGGAAGACATTGGAAACCAAAAGTGACCACCTGAAAGACAGAAGCACCTTAGCACGCCATTGTGGTGCGAATTTTATGCAGAGAATAAATACTGCAAAAAAAAAAAGGACGACATTGTGGTATGAAAAATTTATTCAAAGAACAGATTTTTTTTAGGTAGAAAAGTTGAAGCAATATAGGTGGAATAAGATATATCAATCAAGGGTGGATATAAGGTATAGGGGAAGGTTCTAATATGGGTTGTAGTGAGGTAATGGGTTTTGGGTAGTAACATGTTGGTGAAGTGCCTAGTCATATCTATGAAGAGATTCAGGGGAAACGTATTATCGATACTTGAGATTTAGAGGCGAGCAGTATAGCGTCTGTACTTTGTAGTGATATTGTAGCTTACTGGGATACCACGTGATCATAATGTACGAACCAGTCTGAAAATACAGCTTGGAAAAACAGCCAGTATGTTCATAATGAAAATAAATATATCAGACTGCCTTTTGACTAAAGCTCTCGTTTCACACGACGAGGGTCCGGGTTCGATTCCCCGCGAGGGTAGAAACATTGGACGTGTTTCTTTACACCGGTTGGCTATGTTCACCCATCAGTAAAATGGGTACCTTGGTGTTAGTGGACTGATGTGGGTCGCATCCTGGGACAAAACTGACGTAATTGCCCGAGATGCTCTGCATAACAAGCGGCTTTCTATATACATAGTAGTATATCATTGATGTCAGCTAGGCCTGTATACCTTGTACATGTACTTGTAGAAATAAAGATTATTATTATTCTTACAATCTCTACGTTAGATAAAGGTACATAGTGGATCAAACAAGGAAGCCACGTCAGCGAACTATAATGTACCTTCAAATATTTATTTTATGAATCATAATAAACAAAAAGTCTCTGTTTTACTTCAGATGAGAATATTTCATATAAATATTCAGGAAGAACTCTGGATTCCAGACAGGAACTTTCAGTTGAAGATTCCTTGTAATGTGGCGCAATGGTATTCTTCTTAAATCTGTTAATTGTAGATTTGTTATCACGGATAAAAGACACTATGAAGAGCGAGCCTCACCTGTAACAGGATCGGAGTAGGAGAGTGTGCCAACCAGTTTGTCTTTGTCCAGGCGAGAGAGCAGCTCCTTGATGCGGCGGCTGTTATGATGACGAAGCAGCAGATTGGCAACAGCTCCCGAATGCATTGCTGATGGTTCAGATAAATAGTTAGTTACCCTGAAGTCAACCCATGGGTATTATTCATGTATTTGACTATACGACCAAACAACTGTACGCTGAAGAAATCATGGTGTATTGCTACTGGATGGGTTCTGCAATAAGAGAAGAATAAGCAGCTGAGGTCTCAGACCAAAACCTTGCGTGCTTACTACAAGCCATTACTGTAGACTATAGGGGTGGATAGACAACTATACCGAGCTAAGTCTAATAGATTAAGGTTGTGGTGCCTACTGCAGACCATTAGAGCACTTACTGTAGACCATGGCAGTAGATGGGCAGCCATAGCGAGCTAAGGTCTCACAGACCATGGCACAACACACGTGGTTCTCCCCCAGACCTCCCAGTTCCTCAGGCACCAGCAGACCAAGAAGACCTATCCCAGCCAAGGCGTTTAAAGATTCTCTTGGAAACTCATATTTGCGGTCACAGATGATCTGGTGGTAAGAAGCACAGTTGTGTCTTTAACCTCCAAGAAGAACACAGCTGAAGTTAAAGGCACAGAGACAAAGGAATGTTAAGAACTAAAGTGCTTCCTGAGCTTCAGGATTTCCAGAGTGGTGCTGGTGCTCAGAGGAGACAGTGAGGTTACACTTGCTGCCGCTGATACAAACAAGTGACAGTTAGTTAGTTAGTTCAGACTCTCAGGTAAGGAGCCACTAGGGGCGAGGGGGAAGTGGGGACAGAAGAAGAATAGCCGGTGAGAGGAAGAGCTGAAGTAGAAGAGAAAGAGTCAGGACTAAACCCAACAGTCTAACTACTTTGCAATAAGTGACAATTGTAAAAATCATCCTGTTATAAGTTTTGTGGTTGATTGGTATAGCGTTGGAACTGCTACATGCAGGGACAACGGTTCGAGTTACCGTCCAGTATTCTGTTTATTCATCGGAATATACTATATAATTAAGTAGTTTTTTTTAGCTGTTCGGTAGACCTGATAAAGATCATTGAAGGACGGTAGCTGTTAGTACGCATTTTTTTTATTTAGTCAACATATTATAAAAAAAAAATACAATTATCTTGAAGTTACACAGATGGACACAAAAAATTGTATATTTGTTAATTTAACTTTGGATAAAGCTCTGATGTTGTGTATACACATGTTTTTACACTGAGTACTGAGCATCAACTTACTGCCTGGGGTCTGATCTTAACCCTGCACACCTCAATGAGGTCAGCTTGGATTTTCTTTTGTTTGTCAGTGAGGATCCAGTCCGGGTCGTGTTCTGATCCAACGCCCCAGAACTCACGACCACCCCACATCTTCTGGGAAGAAAAATATATATTTATTAGAGAAAATGATTTCCTAAATTGCTGTTTTAGTTTTTATTAATCACAAAAGTCTAATGTAATAATACACAGATAGAACCCTTTGAAATTTTTCTAAATATTTTTTTATTAAATAGAGTGGGTGGAGAGTATACATTTGTATACATTTGTATACGTGGGCGGGTAGATTAACATGCACAATAATTACCATATCTTAATTTTTAAGCATCATAGCTGGTTAACTGGCCTTTAAAGGTCTGTCAACCACTCAGTCATTAAGGCTACTTTAAATCTGGTTACCAACAATAAAGAATAATTTGACACCTAAATAAAGGATTACCCTCTCAACATATATACACTGAGAGAAATACAACTCTGTGTGTATATATCCTGGTGACAAAGCAACAAGGAGCCACCTTGTATACTCTCCTAGTCTGCTAGATCATCTCTGTAGTGATATTAACCTGTCGCTATGAGTGTCTCATCAGTGATTCAAACAAGGTCACCTCATGAAGGTCACCTCATGAAGGTCACCTCGACCTCATGAAGGTGGTGTTGGTGGTGGTAGTAGTGATGGTGCACTAATCATCAGCATCTGACATTTATCTTAAAATCAGATAACTAGATGACACTTCCCGGCCGGGTCGCCTAGAGTCTTCACGGTAACAATCACAAACAAAATAAATTACAATCAACATCTTTCTTACGTCTTGTTCCATAGCAGTGTTGTGTTATTTACATCAACACTAAGTAACATCATACGTTAAACAAAACAAAGTTTGATACGCAACATTGAGTATATATATATATATATATATATATATATATATATATATATATATATACATACACAATGTTTAGAATTCACAGAGGCGAAATATTCAAACACTAATCTCAGGTCGAAGGAGATTCGAACCTACGCACCTTGGAACAAGGTAATAACTTGACGCCCAGCTAACGCTAGACGTTTTGGTCCAAGGCAGCCAGCTTTCAGGCAGGTTTATTTCAGCTTTTCATTTCATCTCCCACGCACACGTATTGTAATTGAAATTGAAAAATTGCGGTTAAAAACTTCATAATTCAGACTTCAATACCCCAATTTGTAGTATTAAAGCCGGGAGTCTCGACAGATTATAAAGATGAGTTATGATTATTAATGTAAAGAATCTGGTCAATGAGTACATAAACCAAGAGTTAGTATATGTTAGTGTATGTACACCGTGAGGTGTTTTATAATGCGCACTCATGTATATACATCAGTACATACGTATGAAGGGCTATGTATGTCTCGGTGAATATTTACCGATGATTTTGTATTTTTATGTATATAGACCGAGAGATGTGTGTATATCTCAGTATATGTAACAATTACTGAGCTCTGAAACGAGCTGAGGTAATATAATAAATCTTAGCGTGTAAAATGAGCTTAGATAATATAACTGATCTTAGCCTGTAACTAAGAAAAGGTAATATAACTGATCTTAGCCTGTAAATGAGCTGATTTAAGATAACATTTCTTAAAGGCCTGTAAATTTGTGTGATAAAAAGGCAGTGTGTGTATAGCCATGAATGTTACCTTAGCCATGATGGAGTGTGTGTGAGGTGCTCCTCCTACTGCGTCTACAACCACACTGAAGGTCGCGTGAACACTGCTGGAGGCGAGGCAGGGAAGCATACCTCATAACCTCATATTCTTGGGGAGGCTAGTGTTGGGGTGGGAGGTGTGGGGCAACAGGCAGGCAAATAAGGATATTTCAGCCACATGCTATATAAATTACCAGACACTGTGACGTTAATACCAGGTTGGTATTGCTGGCGAACCTCGCTGGCCCACATATCAATCACAGTCTTCTTGATCCGGCAGTTGCCGAAGGAACATGTCCAATGTTCTCCTGAAAACTTGTACACTTGTTCCAGCAATGTTACTGATATCTTGTAGTAGTTTAAATGACCAACAGTTTGATTGAGCTGCCCAGTCTGACATACAGGCGGCCAGCCAATATGTCTTTATTTCTTTTGACTAATGAACCATCACTTTCAGTAGGTACTGAAGTCTCACTGCAGGTACTGAAGTCTCACTGCAGGTACTGAAGTCTCACTGCAGGTACTGAAGTCTCACTGCAGGTACTGAAGTCTCACTGCAGGTACTGAAGTCTCACTGCAGGTACTGAAGTCTCACTGCAGGTACTGAAGTCTCACTGCAGGTACTGAAGTCTCACTGCAGGTACTGAAGTCTCACTGCAGGTACTGAAGTCTCACTGCAGGTACTGAAGTCTTTTAGCAGGTATTAAAGTCTTATAGTCCAGAGGCATTTCTCTCAGGATATGACTGTGGATAAGACGTCAGTTTTCTTACACATTTGCATATAAAGTGTTCAGAGGAACACTCAAGAATCTGTTTTTACTGCTAAGGTTGACGAGAACATCGGAGGTTTAAGGAAAATATGCTTATATACGCTTGTTTGGTATTACTGTTCATAAAAATATAATTTTAACAAACATTTTAGCTCTGGTGAAGGTAATGCCTCCCTTTTGCCTATAATGGTGCTAATCGATTTAACTGGGAATAAAGGTGTGCTGGAAATATATATGTGTGCTAATACATGATGGTGTGCTGGAATATACATGATGGTGTGCTGGAATATACATGATGGTGTGCTGGAATATACATGATGGTGTGCTGGAATATACATGATGGCAAACGTATACTTGCATGTGATTTATCTTAGGTCATGTGACCTGTCTTGGGTCATGTGGCTTGTATTGCGTCATGTAACGCAGGCTAACCCTTGAAAGCCAGTCAGTGTGATATATTTCTACTCAAGACCTTGGTCCTCCTCCCCAGGATGCCACCCCGCAACAGTCAGCTAACACCCAGTTTCCTACTTACTGCTAGGTGAACAAAGGCAGCAGGTGTAAGGAAACATGCTCAACGTCTCCTGGCGACCCAGGGTTGAGCCCGAGTCTTTCCATTGTGTCACCGAAGGCATTACCACTGAGCCACCTCAGTATGCTGAAACCTAGTCAGTGTGAAGCACACATATACAGTTTTCGTTCCACCTTCTGTTTTATTTCACCCCATATTGACCAATGTTCATTAGAGTTTTGTGTGTGTACACACACACACCCGGAGCTGAGGGGTATGTTAGTACTACGAGGAGAGGTTAAGGGAACTCAACCTGACATCACTGGAGGTCAGAAGAGATAGAGGGGACATAATAATGACGTATAAGATACAGAGAGGAATTGACAAGGTGGATAGGGACAGAATGTTTCAGAGATGGGTCACAGGAACAAGGGGTCACAACTGGAAGTTGAAAACTCAGATGAGTCACAGGGATGATAGGAAGTATTTCTTCAGTCATAGAGTTATCAGGAAGTGGGACAGTCTGGAGAGTGATATAGTGGAGGCAGGATCCATACATAGCTTTAAGTAGATGTATGATAAAGTTTATGGAGCAGAAGGAAGTGGACATAGAGGCGATCAGCGAAGAGACAGGGCCAGAAGCTATGACTCAACCCCTGCAACTACAAATAGGTAAGAAAGAATAACTAAGGACACACACAAATATATATATATATATATATATATACCTGGAGAGAGTTTCGGGGTCAACGCCCCCGCGGCCAGGTCTGTGACCAAGCCTCATGGTGGATCATGGCCTGATTAACCAGGCTGTTACTGTTGGCCGCACGCAACCCGACGATCGAACCACATCCCGGGTGGTCAGGTACTGACTTTAGTTGCCTGTCCAGTGCCTGCTTGAAGAGAGCCTTAGGTCTATTGGTAATCTCCATTATGTATGGTGGGAGGCAGTTGAACAGTCTTGGACCCCATACACTTATTGTGTTGTCTCTTATCGTGCTAGTGGCACCCCTGCTTTTCATTGGGGGGATGTTGTATCGTCTGCCGAGTCTTTGGCTTTTATAGGGAGTGATTTTCGTGTGCAAGTTTGGTACTAATCCCTCTAGGATTTTCCAAGTGTATATACTAATGTATCTCTCCCGCCTGCGTTCTAGAGAGTACAGGTTTAGGAACTTCAAGCGTTCCCAGTAATTTAGGTGTTTTATCGCAGTTATGCGTGCCGTGAAGGTTCTCTGCACATTTTCTAGGTCAGCAATTTCACCTGCCTTGAAGGGTGCAGTTAGTGTGCAGCAATATTCCAGCCTAGATAGAACAAGCGACCTGAAGAGTGTCATGGGCTTGGCATCCCTGGTTTTGAAGGTTCTCATTATCCATCCCATCATTTTTCTAGCAGATGCGATTGATACAATGTTATGGTCTTTGAAGGTGAGATCTGACATGATCACTCCCAGGTCTTTGACATTACTTTTTCGCTCTATTGTGTGGCTGGAATTTGTTTTAAACTCCGATGAAGTTTTAATTTCCTCACTTTTTTCATATCGGAGTAATTGAAATATCTGATTATTGAACTTCATATTGTTTTCTGCAGACCATTTAAAGATTTGGTTGATGTCCGCCTGGAGTCTTGCAGTGTCGTCAATGGAGGACACTGTCATGCAAATTCGGGTGTCATCTGGTAACAATGCACAAAGAGAGAGCCCCGATCACTAGCAACCAACAATACCCACAACCCAGCAAACCGCCCCGACGGGATCACCATCTATCCTTGGAAGAATGGCAAGCTTTAAGCATGGGACTATACCTGTGTGTCGACACTGGCTGACACCTACATCCATCACAGTGTCGGGCGACAGGGAGGAGCTGCTGACCACAGGGAGGAGTACAAGATCGGCAAGTACAGGGACATAAGCCAACAGTATCAATTTGTCCCAGTAGGATCAGAGACCTTGGGATCATGGGGAAAAAATGCAACACGTTTCCTTAAAGAACTGGGTTCCAGACTCATCGATACCACCAGGGACACAAGGGCAGCCACTTTCATGTTCCAGCGCCTCAGCGTGGCCATCAAGAGGGGAAATGCATGCTGCATACCGGGCTCGCGTTCGGCTTCGGAGGAGCTGGAGGAGGTTCATAATCTTTCATATATTGTACCAATGTATTCATGTTCATGTTTTGTTTTCTGTCAATGTATTCTGTCTATTAATAAAGTACACACATAATATATATAGGGAGTGGTAGGAGAAGAAAATATTCAAACAGCTCCGGGGAGAACCTCGAGCTTTCCCTGAGGTACGTTTATTGTCTTCTCTGAGGATGAGGGTCCCCAGTAATATATATATATATATATATATATATATATATATATATATATATATATATATATATATAAAAAAATCATTTAGCAAACTGCGGAAGGCCAGGATTCGACCCTACGACACATTGTTCCGCCTTAAGAGACATCACAAGGTACCATATCACCTTACACTGAGCCAGCGAGTATGATCGCTGGCTCAGTGGTAACGTGATATGGTACGCAGTTTGTAAATGATTCAAAATAACTTGTTCCGTGATTTCATTGTTTTATATATATATATATATATATATATATATATATATATATATATATATATATATATATATATATATATATATATATATATATATATATATATGGTTATTATTAGAACAGAACTATCAAACAAAATTCCCCCAGGATGCCAGCCACAACAGTAGACAACACAGGTAAATATTTGCTCAGTTTTGCCCAGCCGTCCACACTCATTACATGATTTAGTCAGGTGAACAAGGCAGTGGAAGAGGTGAACAAGGCAGTGGAAGAGGTGAACAAGGCAGTGGAAGTGTTGAACAAACAAGTTACTGTAGCAAGGAGCAAGGAAAAAATATAAGATTTAGGAGAGTATAATGTGGATACCTGGAGAGAATTCCAGGGGTCAACGCCCCTGCTGCCCGGTCTGTGACCAGGCCTCATGTTGGACCAGAGCCTGATCAACCAGGTTGTTACTGCTGGCCGCACGCAGTCCAACGTACGAACCACAGCCTGGCTGGTCAGGTACCGACTTTAGGTGCCTGTCCAGTGCCTGCTTGAAGACAGCCAGGGGTTTATTGGTAATCCCCCTGATGTATGCTGGGAGGCAGTTGAACAATCTTGGGCCCCTGACACTTATTGTGTTGTCCCTCAACGTGCTAGTGGCACCCCTGCTCTTATTGGGGGATGTTCATCGCCTGCCGAGTCTTTTGCTTTGTAGGAGTGATCTCGTGTGCAAGTTTGGTACTAATCCTCGAGAATTTTCAAGTGTATATAATAATGTATCTCTCTTGCCTGCGTTCTAGGGAGTACAGGTTTAGGAACTTCAAGCGTTCCCAGTAGTTGAGGTGGTTTATCGCACTTATGCGTGCGGTGAAGGTTCTCTGCACATTTTCAAGGTCAGCAATTTCACCCGCCTTGAAAGGTGCAGTTAGTGTGCAACAATATTCCAGCCTAGATAGAACAAGCGATCTGTAAAGTGTCAACATGGGCTTGGCATCCCTGGTTTTGAAGGTTCTCATTATCCATCCTGTCATTTTTCGAGCAGATGCAAGTGTCTTCAACGGTGGACACTGTCATACAGATTCGGGTGTCATCTGCAAAGGAAGACACAGCACTGTGGCTTATATCCCTGTCAATGTCTGATATGAGGATGAGGAATAGGATGGGAGCAAGTACTGTGTCTTGTGGAACAGAGCTTTTCACAGTAGCTGCCTCAGACTTTACTCTGTTGACTACTACTCTTTGTGTTCTATGTTAGGAACTTATAGATCCATCTACCAACTTTTCCTGTTATTCCTTTATCACGGAATTTTGTGTGCTATTACACCATGGTCACACTTGTCAAAGGCTTTTGCAAAATCTGTGTATATAACATCTGCATTCTGTTTATCTTCTAGAGCATCCAGGACCTTGTCGTAGTGGTCCAGTAGTTGGGACAGACAGGAGCGGCCTGCTCTAAACCCATGCTGTCCTGGGTTGTGTAATTGATGGGTATCTAGATGTGTGGCGATCTTGCTTCTTAGAACCCTTTCAAAGATTTTATGATATGCGACGTTAGCGCAATTGGTCTGTAGTTCTTTGCTATTGCTTTACTGCCGCCTTTGTGGAGCGGGGCTATGTCTGTTGTTTTTAGTAGCTGCGGGACGATCCCAGTGTCCATGCTCCCTCTCCATAGGATGTTAAAAGCATGTGATAGGGGCTTCTTGCAGTTCTTGATGAACACGGAGTTCCATGAGTCTGGGCCTGGAGCAGAGTGCATGGGCATGTCATTTATTACCTTTTCGAAGTCATTTGGCGTCGTGGTGATGTCAGAGAGGCATGCGTCTGTCAAGTTCTGTGGCACTCTCATAAAAAATTCATTTAGGTTTTCGATTTTCAGTCTGGTTAGTGTCTCGCTAAAAACTGAGTCATACTGGGACTTAAGTAACTCACTCATTTCCTTGCTGTCATCTGTGTAGGACCCATCCCGTTTAAGTAGGGGCCCAATACTGGTTGTTGTTCTCGACTTTGATTTTGCATAGGAAAAGAAATACTTTGGGTTTCTTTCAATTTCATTTATGGCTTTTAGTTCTTCCCGTGTCTCTTGATTCCTGTAAGATTCCTTTAGTTTTAATTCGATGTTTGCTATTTCTCTGACTAGTGTCTCCCTATGTATTTCAGAGATATTGGCCTCCTGTAGCCGCTCCGTTATTCTTTGCCTTCGCCTGTATAGGGAGCGCCTCTCTCTTTCTAGTTTGCATCTTCTCCTCCTTTTCCTTAAGGGAATTTGCCTTGAGCAAACCTCAAGTACCACAGAGTTAATTTGTTCTAGACATAGGGTGGGATCCGTGATGCTTAGGCAATCTTCCCAGTTTATATAATTTAGGACTTGGTTTACTTGGTCCCACCTTATGTTTTTGTTATTGAAGTTGAATTTGGAGAAAGCTCCTCACGGCTGATCACATTTTGTTGATCTGGGGCTCCCGCATGCATGTCTGGACCTCTATTATGTTGTGATCTGAGTATATTGCTTTTGATATGATGACATTTCGTATCAGATCATCATTGTTGGTGAAGATGAGGTCCAGCGTATTCTCTAATCTTGTGGGCTCTACTATTTGCTGGTTTAAGGTGAACTTGGTGCAGAGATTTAAAAGTTCATGCATGTGTGAATTTTCATCTGAGCTGCCTCCTGGTGTTATCTCTGCTACCACATTGTTTGCAATGTTCCTCCATTTTAGGTGCCTGAGGTTGAAATCCCCCAGTAGCAAGATGTTGGGGGCAGGAGCTGGAAGATTTTCCAGACAGTGGTCAATTTTCAGAAGCTGTTCCTGGAATTGTTGGGACGTTGCATCCGGGGGCTTGTAGACAACCACGATGACCAGGTTTTGATTCTCGACCTTTATTGCTAATACTTCAACTACATCATTTGAGGCATTTAGTAGTTCTGAACATATAAGTGACTCTGTGATATACAGGCCAACCCCCCCTTTTTTCCTGTTCACTCTGTCACACCTGTATAGGTTGTAGCCCGGGATCCATATTTCATTGTCCAAGTGATCTCTTATGTGGGTCTCTGTGAAAGCCGCAAACATAGCATTTGACTCTGTAAGCAGTCCACGAATGTAAGGTACCTTGTTGTTTGTTGCTGGCTTTAGACCCTGTATATTAGCAAAGATGAATGTAGTTGGATTGGTGGTATTGGTGGTATGGGGGGGGGGGTTTCCTGGCTCTAATATCTGTTGTAATGGAATGGAGGCCACTGACTGTGATTCCACTCCAGAGATGATTGCAGTTGGTGTACAATTTCTGTCATTTCCTGCCAGCTTTTTTTCTTTCCTGGCACTAAAAAACCTCTCTCTCCAGAGTGGCTGTGGCTACCCAGATTTTGCCATGGTCTGGATGTTCTGTGTCGCAACTGGCCTTGACAGTCAACTCAATCATTACCGTCTACATCTGTGCTCACATCAGCGCTAATTAAATTTGCATGACTTGACTGATGCAGAATCATGATCTGTATGTGCACCACAGCCATGACTATATGAAATTCAGCGAGATGTTTTGGGCAGGTCATGTTGAGTGGCCACCAAGGACGGTCCGTGAAGGCAGTTACGTACCCAGTTATCCCCTGGCAACAATACTCTGTACCGAGTCTTAAGTGAACGTCACGACAGCGCAACATTCATCATCACTCATTTTCTCATTCAGAGTTTGTTTGTTTTATCTCATTGTATTGACATTTTTCCATGGTTTTTATGTTTTTTTTTTTCCACCTGAGGGTCTTTTAATTTGAAAACAATAGAACATTGTGATGAATATCAGTATTTGCTCATGTTATCATTCTCTTCTCTCCCAGGTCTGCTTTCTTCCCTCCCTCCCTCGCTTCCTCACTCTCTTCACCTCTCCCTTCAGTTATTCTCTTAATCCTTCTCTTTCTTCACTGCCCCCTCACAACTTCCCCCCCCCCCTCCTTTACTCCCTTACTCTTCCATTTCCCCTTTCTCTCCACTCTTTTGTTCCTCCTTCCCTCTGCATCTTTTCCCTCTGTCTCTCCTCCTCCTCCTATCCCATAATCATTACCTCAGAGATGAGCGCGTCTCTGTCTCTCTGAGTAATGTTATGTAAATGATGAGTCGACTTATCTCCACTGAGAGATAATGATACAGAAACATTTCTAACTTACCTTAACTGTGACGGCAATCTCTAAGATAAGATTTCTTCGGATTTTTAACCCCGGAGGGTTAGCCACCCAGGATAACCCAAGAAAGTCAGTGCGTCATCGAGGACGGTCTGTCTTATTTCCATTGGGGTCCTCAATCTTGTCCCCCAGGATGCCACCCACACCAGTCGACTAACAACCCAGGTACCTATTTGCTGCTAGGTGAACATGACAACAGGTGTAAGGAAACACGTCGAAATGTTTCCACCCGCCGGGAATCGAACCCGGGCCCTCCGTGTGTGAAGCGAGAGCTCTAGCCACCAGACCACCGGGAGAGAGAAAAACAAAAAGGACAATCTCCCTCTGAACTATCTTCCAGAGATAATGCTGGAGAGATAATACTAGAAGTGTGCTGAGGGACTTAGGTGTTATGAAAGCTGGAAAAGTTTGAGTCTATAAGAAGAAAGAGTCTATAAGAAGAAAGAGTCTATAAGAAGAAAGTGTCTATAAGAAGAAGAATAAAGTGTTTATAAGATGAAGAAAGTGAATTCTTGGCCTTGGATATAATTACCGAGTGAGCGCAGTCATGAGCGCTGACCAGGATGCGATCTTATTACTATATAATAAATGACATGATCCCTGACATCACCTCTCATTACTGCACTCACCTCCCATACTCACTACAACATTCCATGCTCTTTCTTATTTTTAAAATGAGGTCGTAATGGAGTGGAAACAAAAATACATCTGCTTGTTTATATGTCTCTCTGTCCGTCTGTCTCTACACCAGTTTTACAAGTGTTCCTATCTTTATTTACAAGCTAGGAGCTGTCACCTACCTCACCTCATTTTGAAGCCTTTTTATTTCATGATACATGCAAACAGATGAGGCTGGAGTCATCTGTGGGCCAACGATTTCTTTTGGTCAACGGACTTTATATCATCGATGTCATTATGCTGTACGAACATGTTCCAGACTCGATGTCATACTAGGAATAAATGATCTCAGATGTAGTGATGTAACTGTTGTGTTTTGCCTGGGAGTGGAGCCAGGTATGGGACCTTGATAACACTGGCCTTGTACATGACAACAAGGTCACCAACACCTGACCAGAGTTGTAGCTTCTGCTCTCTCTCTCTCTCTCTATATATATATATATATATATATATATATATATATATATATATATATATATATATATATATATATATATACATGTATGCACAGCTCCTTGGCGGGGCCAGGAGCTATGAATCGACTCCTACAACTACAATTAGGTAAGTACGTATTTGCATTAAGGACCTCTGGTAGTTTTCGCCTGGCAGACGACGAACTCACATCACAGTGCCCGCGGTTTGAGCCCCGGCAAGGGTGGAAACATTGGGCGTGTTTCCTACTGTCCACGTTTACCTAGCAAGTAGGTACCTGGGTGAGTGGACTGGTGTGGGTGGCATCCTGGGGGACAAGATTGAAGCACCACAATGAAAATAAGACAGACAGTCCATGATGACGCACTGCCTTTCTTGCCTTATCCTGGGTGGCTAACCCTCAACGGTTAAAAAAACGAACAAAATCTTATCTCTTAACAATCAACTAACACCCAAGTACCTACTTACTGTTAGGTGATCAGGGGCAACAAAGGCAAAGAAACATGTCTAACCTCTCCACTCGCCCCAGAACAAAATGGTGAGATTCATGCTGGACCTGAGTCCAAGAGAACATGTAGGCCAGGATGAATTACAACAATTGGATCTGCTGAATGTTGAAGACAGAGTAAAACAACTGAAGTTAAATCAAGTTTATAAAATTGCTCACAAACAGTGTCCAGAATATCTTGCTGCCAATTTTGTCAAGACTGGGAACCAAAGCAGTCATAGTACTAGGGGGAGAGAGCACAACTTTGTAGTACCCACAGTCAGTGGCCAGGCTTCAAACACCTTTTATTGTACAGCAATAAAGGAATGGAACAGACTGCCTGCACATGTCAAAGCCAGTCATAGCATAAGCCAGTTTAAGAAGAGAGCCAAAAGGTACCTAATGAATGTAGCGACTGATAGGGAGGAGAATTATTTTTTTAAGTTAACAAACATGTAAGATAAGATAAGATATAAATAGCTCATTTTATCTTATTCCTAGTATAATAATAAGTATAATAATAAGATATTATCCCCTTTATAGTATAATAATAAGATATTATCTCCTTTATAGTATAATAATAAAGTATTAAAAGGACCCCAATGGAATTAAGTCACTTCGTGTGACTTTTTTGGGTTATCCTAGGTTCTCTACACATATGCTACTATGTATAATAATCTATGTACCTGTATTTGTGTATACCTGAATAAACTTAGTAAATTCTCAGCGTAAATACTCGATTAGATTTTGATTAGATTTTGCCACCGAAGTGGCTAGTTTATTGTGCACCCCATATCCATCCTGTGGACGGTAGCGCAAGAGCATATGGATACACAAAAGGCCTAGGCACTAGGCCCCAAAGGGGTTAACAATTGTACATTTGGGTTTATATCTACATTTCAATTATCTGTTACAAGCAAATTTAGGAAATTTGCTTAGAATAAGTGGTATCCTACCTTCACTAATAAGATATCTTGACATGTCACATAGGTTATTATACTGTCTATCTCTATATTCCTCAATAAGTAGACAATTCAGCACATAGTGTTCAAGACAGTGACCATACTCAGAGGCGTCAGTTTGTGTGTATATATCTTGAGATAGTATATATGTACGTTTTCTGTGTTGCTACATTGCACGCTCTTATAGAAAACTTGTATTAGCCAAAGCTAAAAATATATTGTAGCAGAGATATTTAATGTTTCGTGTATTAGACGGAGACTTAATTTGGATTAATAACACCAAATGTTAATAAACCCAATTATTGTGGTTTATTTCCACTGAGATTTGTTACATGTCCTCCCCCAGGATGCCACCTCAAGGACCCCAATGGAAATAAGTCACTTCGACTGACCTTTTTTGGGGGGTTATCCTAGGTAATTATACATACTATGCTGCTATGTATGATAATTTATGTAATGTATTTATGTGTACCATACCTGAATAAGCTTACTTACCTGTTCACTGCAAGGTAAGAAGGGGCAGCAGGTGTTGAGAGACTTGGGCACTTCTGAAGGTTCAATAAGAAAGTAATAATTTCTGCAACAGAACACAAATAAAATATCAATAGATATCTGTGAAGAGGTCATCTTCCCCGAGTGGATATATTAGTCAAAGTCAAAATCAAAGAATTATTTCCACATGATACAATGTTTTGCATGATACAATGATGGATGACATTTGGTTTGCACATACAGAAAGCCCAGAGTAATTACCCTAAAAATACTTGATTTACCAGCTGTTTTTTCACTAATATCAAAACTACATTGCGTCTGTTTTTGCTATTTTACCGGCATCTGTTATTCAGGTGAACCCGCGTTCATTACATTGAAGCAAAGGTGAATTACCAAAGGTTCACTATAGGAGAAGCACGTGTGGCAGGGGGACCCGGACCGCGCCACGTACCGTTGAATCGTTGAAGGCAGGTCGCACCCTGGCGGTGCAAGCTGGACGCCAAATTGAACATCAACTGTTTCATTGTATTAAAGCAATATTCTACCCATATTATCGGTGCTTTTGCAGAGGAGAAGATAAGAAAAGCCTTATTGGATAAAATATTCAGAATTTATTTGATAGCTAATTTAGCTTTTATTATCCCTTTTTTTTCGGGTTAGGGGGATGGAGGGCTCCAGGGTGGAGAGATCTCTGGGTTCCCGTGCAGGTGTGTGAGCGCCAGCAGCCTGGCACAGCACGAAATGCACTACACTAGATAAAAGATAAGGTAAATGAAACGGGGAGTTGATAGTCCAGGAGGAGGCATCAAGCGTGAGAAATAACCTTCCACAAAGATCACGTGAAAAGCAAACCAGAATTGATAGTTTTCGATTTATTGTTGTTGACTCATGATGTGAGTTGAAGCGGAATATATGAACTGGGGCAGACGGGGAAGAGATACAAAACGACCAGGACAAATTGTAGACTTAGCCGGACAACTGGCTACTTGCTGTATGACCTTGTGGTTTAGCGCTTCTATTTGATTATAATAATAATAATAACTGGCTACTTGACTTCAACCCTAGCACGTGTAAAGTCATAACCACTCAAAGATAAGGACCTAGAGGTAAGATATCGTCTGAGGTACTCATTAAAAAAAATAACCTCAGTAGCAAATGCGTGTTTGATAAATCTAAGATTAGATTCTCGTGAATCTCTAAAGGAGTTAGTCACGACCCTATATATGACAAATGTCAGACCCATCTTGGAGCATACAGCACCACCAGAAACCACTTACCTAGGAGGGAGTGACCTTTGAAGGACAGTTCTTTAAGAAGTGGGACCAAGGTCAGTGCCTGAAAAGCCGGACTGTGGTTCTCACGTTGGATTGCGTGCGGCCAGCGTAACAGCCTGGTTGATCAGGCCATGATCCATCGAGAGGCCTGGTCCTGGACCAGGCCGCGGGGGCGTTGACCCCCCGGAACACCCTCCAGGTAAACTCCAGGTAGGGTCCGAGATTCGACCCCTGCAACCAGAATCGAGTACACACACACACGCACTCGACCCCTGCAACCACAACTAGGTGAGTACAACTAGGTGAGTACAACTAGGTGAGTACACACACTAGTACTAACAAGATATTATTCAAGAATAAGACACAAAAGGAGAAATACTTCACTCTTAACAACAATGGCCGCCTCTTTCATCCCCGTCTTACTCTTCAGAAGTTAAACGTCGTAAATAATTAATACAAAAAAATAACGAGTCCCCCCCCACCCCAAAAAAAGAGATACAAATTGCAGCATATTTTTTGTTGCAAAAGAAAACATGCTTCTCAAGATGTGTAAAAAGAGAGAGAGAGACGAATAAAAAAAACACACACACTTGAGGACGCTAAAAATCTCAGATGAAAGAAACAGAGGAAGGACTCCAGTTTTAATCTCAAGACTTGAAAAGAGTTTTTGCCCTCCCTCTCCCCCTTTCTCCCTCCCCCTCTCATCCCCTCTCTTCCTCCCCGTCTCCCTCTTTTCCTCCCCCTCTCTTCTTTCCCCTCTCTCTTCCTCCCCTTCTCCCTTCCTCCCCTCTTATCCTCCCTCTCTCCCTCTTTTTTTTTTTTACACAGGGTTTGACAAGGTTAGGTTAAGGATCCCTAGCTTTATTGACAAGCTATTTAAAAGTTAAGGATTCCTACTCTTCCCCCACTCTCCCTCTCTTCCTCTCCTCTCTCCCCTCCCTCTTCCCCCTCTCATCCTCTCTCTCTCTCTCTCTCTCTCTCTCTCTCTCTCTCTCTCTCTCTCTCCTCCCTTCATCCATCTCTCCCTCCCTCCCTTACTCGTGTAAGTGAGATAAGAACACAGTGAGAGCTAAAGAGAGACGTACAGACAGAAAGGGAAGGGAGACAAGGAGGAGGAGGAGAGAAAGAA
Organism: Cherax destructor; assembly: GCA_009830355.1. NCBI lineage: Eukaryota > Metazoa > Arthropoda > Malacostraca > Decapoda > Parastacidae > Cherax > Cherax destructor. The sequence goes on from WNWK01000631.1 coordinate 271,816, forward strand.
TTGTACACAGGAGTCATGGAAAAGACAGAACATAGAACAGACGCCCACAGCGATTTAGACTGCTGAGAACTGTCTACTTCCATCTAGATTAAGGACTGTCATGTATTATCTAGCTTAGCGAGTCAAGGATAAAAAAGCAGAAGGCTCTCTCACCATCCTCTACTCTCTATGGGTACTGCAGTCAGGGAAATAGGGAAAACAATACCATATCATATTGAAAAAATAGCCTTGGATACATAGAGATGGAAGTGGATGGTAGATGTGGTGTACAACTGCCTCTATTATACCAGTACTGTTACTGTCTTAACTACGAGTGTTACTCCACTGTCACTCACAGAGTTGTATACCAGTTGTTCTACTCCAGGTTACCACCAGTTCTGTTATGACTATCACAACCCTCTGCTTCATCCACTACTAATATTACTGACTGTCACTCACAGAGTTGTATACCAGTTGTGCTACTCCAGGTTACCACCAGTTCTGTTATGACTATCACAACCCTCTGCTTCATCCACTACTAATATTACTGACTGTCACTCACAGAGTTGTATACCAGTTGTTCTACTCCAGGTTACCACCAGTTCTGTTATGACTATCACAACCCTCTGCTTCATCCACTACTAATATTACTGACTGTCACTCACAGAGTTGTATACCAGTTGTTCTACTCCAGGTTACCACCAGTTCTGTTATGACTATCACAACCCTCTGCTTCATCCACTACTAATATTACTGACTGTCACTCACAGAGTTGTATACCAGTTGTTCTACTCCAGGTTACCACCAGTTCTGTTATGACTATCACAACCCTCTGCTTCATCCACTACTAATATTACTGACTGTCACTCACAGAGTTGTATACCAGTTGTTCTACTCAAGGTTACCACCAGTTCTGTTATGACTATCATAACCCTCTGCTTCATCCACTACTAATATTACTGACTGGCTTGTCTCACTCTCATATCATTGTCCTGGTACAGTTGCTGAACAAATAACAGGAGTCTGTTAACTTCAGGTTGCTCCATCTATTGTATATACATGACAATCCACGTAGGTTATTGCTTTAGTAAGTAGTTGAGTATGGTAGCGAGTGTACCAGGCAACATCCAGCTCCTGTCCTTCCTCACCATACTCTTCACACTCTATCACGTTATCTTGCATATACAACAATTTGAGTTGACCCAGCAATCTTAACTGATAGACTTACACTGATCTTGTAGGTGCTGAAGTCTCTGGCGACTCCTCTCACTAGGGTATCATGTATCTAGTTGAACCTCTTACTTGCAGAGTGCTTCTTTAGCTGCTTCTTGAACAACTCAGTTTGTCTTCATGTTTACAAAATTAGCTGGTACTTTACTCCATTCTGCTATAATTCTCCTTGCAGAGGTAAAGAGAGATGGGGGAGAGAGAAATAGGAGAGGGGAAGGAAAGAAGCAGGGAAGAGAAAGGCCAAGACAAAGATTATTACGACCAGAGGCAGAAACGGTAAATCCGTACGGGAATGGGAGGTAATCAGATTTTATCCGATGAAGAGGGAGAGGAATCTTCAGTTCCACAAATCAATTTTCCGTCACCAAAGTCAAGAAACTTTATAATAAAAAGGAACGCCTGTGCTACCTGGTCGGTAAATAAAAGGAAAAAGTAGAGAAAATGAAAGAGAGAGATAGAGAGATGGAGAGAAAACAGACCCAACTCGACTTTTGACATTCTATTACGAGATCCATCGGCTAAATGTAAAAGTTTTTTTTTCTGAGAGAATTTGTTTCACAGGAGAACCATCGTACAAGTTTTTGCATACAAATCCAAAATTAGTCGCTTCCACGGAGGCTGGAGTCTACACAATACCAGCGAGGCTGGAGTCTACACAATACCAGGGAGGCTGGAGTCTACACAATACCAGGGAGGCTGGAGTCTACACAATACCAGGGAGGCTGGAGTCTACACATCATCAAGGAATCTGGAGTCTACACAATACCAAGGAGGCTGGAGTCTACACAATACCAAGGAGGCTGGAGTCTACTCAATACCAGGGAGGCTGGAGTCTACACAATACCAGGGAGGCTGGAGTCTACACAATACCAGGGAGGCTGGAGTCTACACAATACCAGGGAGGCTGGAGTCTACTCAATACCAGGGAGGCTGGAGTCTACACAATACCAGGGAGGCTGGAGTCTACACAATACCAGGGAGGCTGGAGTCTACACAATATCAAGGAGGATGGAATCTACACAACATCAAGGAGTCTGGAGTCTACACAATACAAAGGAGGCTGGAGTCTACACAATACCAGGGAGGCTGGAGTCTACACAGTACTAGGGAGGCTGGAGTCTACACAACACCGAGTCTGGAGTCTACACAGTACCAGGGAGGATGGAGTCTACACAGTACCAGGGAGGATAGAGTCTACACAATACCAGGGAGGCTGGAGTCTACACAATACCAGGGAGGCTGGAGTCTACACAATACCAGGGAGGCTGGAGTCTACACAACACCAACGAGTCTGGAGTCTACACAGTACTAGGGAGGCTGGAGTCTACACAACACCAACGAGTCTGTAGTGTACACAGTACCAGGGAGGCTGGAGTCTACACAGTACTAGGGAGGCTGGAGTCTACACAATACCAACGAGTCTGGAGTCTACACAGTACCAAGGAGGATTGAGTCTACATAATACCAGGGAGGATGGAGTCTACACAATACCAGGGAGTCTGGAGTGTACAAAGTACCAGGGAGGATGGAGTCTACGCAATACCAGAGAGTATGGAGTGTCGGAGAGGTTAACGGTGACAGAGGTTAATGGTGTCGCCAAGAGAGCGTCGTGTTTGTTATATTCTCCTCGTTGACTCTGAACAGTGTGCGTGCAATAGGTTTTGGTAATGCATACATTCCCTTCGTCTGCTTTATGGTGAGGTGGACAGTGGCTGCTTCGATACATCTTCGTTTCGTTGAGTCGTTTTCAGGATGCATTAGTCCATGAGGTGGTAGTGAGGCTGCCATGGTGTAAGAAAGTATATTTAGGCACAGGTACACATAAGTACAATTATCATACATATTATATATTACCCAGGATTGCCAAAAAAAATAGAGTAAATTATTTCCATTGCGGTCCTTGTGATTTATTTTTATTTAAACCTTAAAAGGCGTTATTGATATGGTTCATTGTACAGCATACCTGTACTCACCTATTTGTGGCTGCAGGGGTCGAGTCATAGCTCCTGGACCCGGGGTTACCTGTCTTCCTGAAGGTGTGTCTGCAAATATCTGGGTGTATTACTAATATAGAATTTGTTACATCGTCTGCATAGATTGTTATAGTATCTTACTGTTCCTACTGAATTATACGTCAGTACAGTCTGGACCACCACAGTGATGAGTGCACGGACCACCACAGTGACGAGTGCACAGACCACCACAGTGACGAGTGCACAGACCACCACAGTGACGAGTGCACAGACCACCACAATGACGAGTGCACAGACCACCACAATGACGAGTGCAGACCACTACAGGACGAGGCACAGACCACCACAGTGACGAGTGCACAGACCACCACAATGACGAGTGCACAGACCACCACAGTGACGAGTGCACAGACCACCACAATGACGAGTGCACAGACCACCACAATGACGAGTGCACAGACCACTACAGTGACGAGTGCACAGACCACCACAGTGACGAGTGCACGGACCACCACAATGACGAGTGCACAGACCACCACAGTGACGAGTGCACAGACCACCACAGTGACGAGTGCAAGACCACCACGTGACGAGCGACATGAGGTGCAGACACCACGATGACAACCACCACTGAGCAGCTGACCACCTGGCTGGCCATGAACCACCACTGGAGCTGAGTCATGAACCACCACTAGAGCTGGACCATGAACCACCACTAGAGCTGGGCCATGAACCACCACTAGAGCTGGGCCATGAACCACCACTGGAGCTGGGCCATGGACCACCACACGGGGGGGTGCGGGTTGTAAATAATGGCTGCTTATCTTGTCAGACAGAAATCTAATTTCCAATAACTCTGATTCATTGGCAATTTCAGTCGTTCGTTCTTGTTAAGATTTATAAAGGTTAGCACCGTCAATAACATCTATTTTCTGTAAATCCTGCTTGTTTAACACCTTACTAGACTTTATGGTTTAAATATTCACAGCGTTTTTATTATTTCATGAGGAAGAGCTAAAGACGTAGGGGCTGGGAGGTAGTCAAATTGGATCAATTGGATTAATTGGCCCTCATCATCGAAGCACTTTCCTTGAGGGGAAAATATATATAGACCTCTGCCATGCATTTGAGTGACCTGAAAAAGCTCTCTACACCACAATGCAGCAGGAGACTGTAATGGTAGGTGGTGGAGTAGAAAACCAGGTCCTGTCGACCTCCCTCAGGATGACCACACTTTACTGCAAACTTAAGAATCATTGTTACTGAAGAACTGAGACGTTGAGAACAACAGAAACACCAATGAATGAAGACGTCAGAACACAAGACAGCGACACAGACAAGAGAACCACAACCAGACACAACAACACCAGAGTGATTCTCATTGTCTCCTTCTTAGTTCCCGCCCAGTAAGTGTACTCAACTAATTGTGGTTGCGGGGGGTCGATTCATAGCTCCTGTCCCCGCCTCCTCACTGGTTGTAACTAAGTCGACTCTCTGCCTGCTTCATGAGCTTTATCATACCTCTTCTTAAAGCTATGTATGGCTCCTGCCTCCACTACATCACTCTCCAGACTGTTCCACTTCCTGACAACTCTGTGAGTGTGTGTGTATGTATGTGTGTACTCACCTAGTTGTACTCACCTAGTTGTGGTTGCAGGGGTCGAGACATAGCTCCTGGCCCCGCCTCTTCACTGGCCGCTACTGGGTCACTCTCCCTGCGCCATGAGCTTTATCATACCTCTTCTTAAAGCTATGTATGGCTCCTGCCTCCACTACATCACTCACCAGACTGTTCCCCTTCCTGACAACTCTGTGAGTGTGTGTGTATATTGTGTTGTATGTGTGTGTGTGTGTGTGTGTGTGTGTGTGTGTGTGTGTGTGTCTGTGTGTGTCTGTGTACAAAAACCTACCCAATCAGAACCTTGTACGAAACTGTAAAGAAGTAATTAGACTTCAGTGTACCTGGCACTACCAATGATCACACTCAACAACCCGGCCACCACTGTCAACAACCCGGCCACCACTGTCAACAACCCGGCCACCACTGTCAACAACCCGGCCACCACTGTCAACAACCCGGCCACCACTGTCAACAACCCGGCCACCACTGTCAACAACCCGGCCACCACTGTCAAACCGGCCCATGTCAACAACCCGGCCACCACTGTCAACAACCCGGCCACCACTGTCAACAACCCGGCCACCACTGTCAACAACCCGGCCACCACTGTCAACAACCCGGCCACCACTGTCAACAACCCGGCCACCACTGTCAACAACCCGGCCACCACTGTCAATAACCCGGCCACCACTGTCAACAACCCGGCCACCACTGTCAACAACCCGGCCACCACTGTCAACAACCCGGCCACCACTGTCAACAACCCGGCCACCACTGTCAACAACCCGGCCACCACTGTCAACAACCGCCACCACTGTCAACAACCCGGCCACCACTGTCAACAACCCGGCCCCACTGTCAACAACCGGCCACCACTGTCAACAACCGGCCACCACTGTTCAACAACCGGCCACACTGTCAACAACCCCCACCACTGTCAACAACCCGGCCACCACTGTCAACAACCCGGCCACCACTGTAACAACCCGCCACCACTGTCACAACCCGCCACCACTGTCAATCAACCCGGCCACCATGTCATCAACCCGCCACCACTGTCACAACCCGGCCACCACTGTCAACACCCGCCACCATGTCAACAACCCCCACACTGTCAACAACCCGCACCACTGGTCACAACCCGGCCACCATGTCACACCCCACACTGTCACAGCCCCACACGTGGCATTACATCAGTTCCCCCAATACGTTCAATAATATTTAATGTAGATGAATGATTGAGAGAACAAAAAAGTTGATAAATTAGACACATATGCAACACTTTTGTGTCTTTATTGTGTAAACGTTTCGCCCCAAAATGGCTTCATCAGTCCCCCACACAGTGGCTTCATCAGTCCCCCACACAGTGGCTTCATCAGTCCCCCACACAGTGGCTTCATCAATCCCCACACAGTGGCTTCATCAGTCCCCCACACAGTGGCTTCATCAGCCCCACACAGTGGCTTCATCAGTCCCCCACACAGTGGCTTCATCAATCCCCACACAGTGGCTTCATCAGTCCCCACACAGTGGCTTCATCAGCCCCACACAGTGGCTTCATCAGTTCCCCACACAGTGGCTTCATCAGCCCCACACAGTGGCTTCATCAGCCCCCACACAGTGGCTTCATCAGTCCCCCACACAGTGGCTTCATCAGCCCCACACAGTGGCTTCATCAGTCCCCCACACAGTGGCTTCATCAATCCCCACACAGTGGCTTCATCAGTCCCCCACACAGTGGCTTCATCAGCCCCCCACACAGTGGCTTCATCAGTCCCCCACACAGTGGCTTCATCAGTCCCCACACAGTGGCTTCATCAGTCCCCACACAGTGGCTTCATCAGCCCCCCACACAGTGGCTTCATCAGTCCCCACACAGTGGCTTCATCAGTCCCCACACAGTGGCTTCATCAGTACCCACACAGTGGGTTCATCAGTCCCCACACAGTGGCTTCATCAATCCCCACACAGTGGCTTCATCAGTCCCCACACAGTGGCTTCATCAGTCCCACACAGTGGCTTCATCAGTCCCCACACAGTGGCTTCATCAGTCCCCACACAGTGGCTTCATCAGTCCCCCACACAGTGGCTTCATCAGTCCCCCACACAGTGGCTTCATCAGTCCCCCACACAGTGGCTTCATCAGTCCCCCACACAGTGGCTTCATCAGTCCCCACACAGTGGGTTCATCAGATCCCCCACACAGTGGGTTCATCAGTCCCCACACAGTGGCTTCATCAGTCCCCACACAGTGGCTTCATCAGTCCCCACACAGTGGCTTCATCAGTCCCCACACAGTGGCTTCATTAGTCCCCACACAGTGGCTTCATCAGTCCCCACACAGTGGCTTCATCAGTCCCCACACAGTGGCTTCATCAGTCCCCACACAGTGGCTTCATCAGTCCCCACACAGTGGCTTCATCAGTCCCCACACAGTGGCTTCATCAGTCCCCCACACAGTGGCTTCATCAGTCCCCCACACAGTGGCTTCATCAGTCCCCCACACAGTGGCTTCATCAGTCCCCCACACAGTGGCTTCATCAGTCCCCACACAGTGGCTTCATCAGTCCCCCACACAGTGGCTTCACCAGTCCCCACACAGTGGCTTCATCAGTCCCCACACAGTGGCTTCATCAGTCCCCACACAGTGGCTTCATCAGTCCCCCACACAGTGGCTTCATCAGTCCCCACACAGTGGCTTCATCAGTCCCCACACAGTGGCTTCATCAGTCCCCCACACAGTGGCTTCACCAGTCCCCACACAGTGGCTTCACAGTCCCCACACAGTGGTTTCATCAGTCCCCACACAGTGGTTCAGTCCACTCCAGTCCCCACACAGTGGCTTCATCAGTCCCCCACACAGTGGCTTCACCAGTCCCCCACACAGTGGCTTCATCAGTCCCCCACACAGTGGCTTCATCAGTCCCCCACACAGTTGCTTCACCAGTCCGCCACACAGTGGCATCATCAGTCCCCACACAGTGGCTTCATCAGTCCCCCACACAGTGGCTTCATCAGTCCCCACACAGTGGCTTCATCAGTCCCCACACAGTGGCTTCATCAGTCCCACACAGTGGCTTCACCAGTCCCCACACAGTGGCTTCATCAGTCCCCACACAGTGGCTGCATCAGTCCCCACACAGTGGCTTCACCAGTCCCCACACAGTGGCTTCATCAGTCCCCCACACAGTGGCATCATCAGTTCCCCACACAGTGGCTTCATCAGTCCACCACACAGTGGCTTCATCAGTCCCCCACACAGTGGCTTCATCAGTCTCCCACACAGTGGCTTCATCAGTCCCCCACACAGTGGCTTCATCAGTCCCCCACACAGAGGCTTCATCAGTCCCCCACACAGTGGCTTCTTCAGTCCCCCACACAGTGGCTTCATCAGTCCCCCACACAGTGGCTTCATCAGTTCCCCACACAGTGGCTTCATCAGTCCCCCACACAGTGGCTTCATCAGTCCCCCACACAGTGGCTTCATCAGTCCCCCACACAGTGGCTTCATCAGTCCCCCACACAGTGGCTTCATCAGTCCTCCACACAGTGGCTTCATCAGTCCCCCACACAGTGGCTTCATCAGTCCAATACAAAGACCGAGGGACTGATTACCTCGAACTCCTTCTGATCTTCACCATTCTCCTTTGTATTGGACTGATGAAGCCACTCTGGGGCGAAACGTTTCCTGGGTAAAGATACCCAAGTGTTGTATATGTGTCTAATTTATCAACGATATTTAATACACCCAAAACAATCAAATCTGTGTAAGTATATGTGAAATACATATCAATAACTACAACGTGAATAATTATTTTATTGAATCTCATCGTAAGTAAACTAGTACAATGTATTTTATTTCTGTTATCCTGGGTACAGTAAAATGCTAAAAACATTAATGAGCCGGATTTATGTTAAATAATGAATGTGTTATTTAGATTCATCACATCTGTCTAAATCTGTTAGCCTGTTAAACTTTCTAAATTCGCAAGTATATCTGTTTCTAAATCTGTTAGTGTATCTTGTTCTAAATATGTTAGTATCTGTTTCTAAGTCTGTTAGTGTATGTAAGTTTCTTCAGTGTAATACCGTACACTGTCTTACCTAAGTCTTAACTTATTCTCCCCTTCCTCCCTGCCTTCCTCTCTCCCTGCCTCCCTCCCTACCTGCCTGCCTGCCTGCCTCCTTCCCTCCCTGTCTGTCTGCCTCCCTCCCTGCCTGCCTGCCTGCCTGCCTGCCTCCTTCCCTCCCTGCCTGCCTGCCTGCCTCCTTGCCTGCTTCCCTCCCTGTCTGCCTGCCTCCCTGCCTGCTTACCTCCCTGTCTGCCTGCCTCCCTGCCTGCTTCCCTCCCTGTCTGCCTGCCTCCCTGCCTGCTTGCCCCCCTGCCTGTCTCATCAGTAAGCCAGGGTTGTTCTACAAGTTAGTCTCTGCTAATGTTTGAGACCTAAGTTAGTCTGGGCTCCTCACAACTTTGCTCACCTTCCACAGTTTGTGAGCTGATGTCCTTATGAGTGAGATGAATGTGTAGTGTGTGAATGTGTAGTGTGTGAATGTGTAGTGTGTGAATGTGTAGTGTGTGAATGTGTAGTGTGAGGTGAATGTGTAGTGTGAGGTGAATGTGTAGTGTGAGGTGAATGTGTAGTGTGTGAATGTGTAGTGTGAGGTGAATGTGTAGTGTGAGGTGAATGTGTAGTGTGAGGTGAATGTGTAGTGTGAGGTGAATGTGTAGTGTGAGGTGAATGTGTAGTGTGAGGTGATGTAGTGGGGGTGAATGTGTAGTGTGTGAATGTGTAGTGTGTGAATGTGTAGTGTGAGGTGAATGTGTAGTGTGGGGAAAGTGTGTGTGATGAATGTGTAGTGTGAGGTGAATGTGTAGTGTGTGAATGTGTAGTGTGAGGTGAATGTGTAGTGTGAGGTGAATGTGTAGTGTGAGGTGAATGTGTAGTGTGAGGTGAATGTGTAGTGTGAGGTGAATGTGTAGTGTGAGGTGAATGTGTAGTGTGAGGTGAATGTAGTGTGAGGTGAATGTGTAGTGTGAGGTGAATGTGTAGTGTGAGGTGAATGTGTAGTGTGAGGTGAATGTGTAGTGTGAGGTGAATGTGTAGTGTGAGGTGAATGTGTAGTGTGAGGTGAATGTGTAGTGTGAGGTGAATGTGTAGTGTGAGGTGAATGTGAAGTGTGAGGTGAATGTGTAGTGTGAGGTGAATGTGTAGTGTGAGGTGAATGTGTAGTGTGAGGTGAATGTGTAGTGTGAGGTGAATGTGATAGTGTGAGGTGAATGTGTAGTGTGAGGTGAATGTGTAGTGTGAGGTGAATGTGTAGTGTGAGGTGAATGTGTAGTGTGAGGTGAATGTGTAGTGTGAGGTGAATGTGAAGTGTGAGGTGAATGTGTAGTGTGAGGTGAATGTGTAGTGTGAGGTGAATGTGTAGTGTGAGGTGAATGTGTAGTGTGAGGTGAATGTGTAGTGTGAGGTGAATGTGTAGTGTGAGGTGAATGTGTAGTGTGAGGTGAATGTGTAGTGAGGTGAATGTGTAGTGTTAGTTGAATGTGTAGTGTGAGGTGAATGTAGTGTGAGTGAATGTAGTGTGAGGTGAATGTGAGTGTGAGGTGAATGTGTAGTGTGAGGTGAATGTGTAGTGGAGGTGAATGTGTAGTGTGAGGTGAATGTGAGTGTGAGGTGAATGTGAAGTGTGAGTGAATGTAGTTGAGTGAATGTGTAGTGTGAGGTGAATGTTAGTGTGAGGTGAATGTGTTGTGTGAGTTGACTGTGCAGTGTGAGGTGAATGTGAAGTGTGAGTTGAATGTGTAGTGTGAGGTGAATGTGTAGTGTGAGGTGAATGTATAGTGTGAGGTGAATGTGTAGTGTGAGGTGAATGTGAGTGTGAGGTGAATGTGTAGTGTGAGGTGAATGTGTAGTGTGAGGTGAATGTGTAGTGTGAGGTGAATGTGAAGTGTGAGGTGAATGTGTAGTGTGAGGTGAATGTGTAGTGTGAGGTGAATGTGTAGTGTGAGGTGAATGTGTAGTGTGAGGTGAATGTGTAGTGTGAGGTGAATGTGAAGTGTGAGGTGAATGTGAGTGTGAGGTGAATGTGTAGGTGAGGTGAATGTGTAGTGTGAGGTGAATGTGTAGTGTGAGGTGAATGTGTAGTGTGAGGTGAATGTGTAGTGTGAGGTGAATGTGAGTGTGAGGTGAATGTGTAGTGTGAGGTGAATGTGTAGTGTGAGGTGAATGTGTAGTGTGAGGTGAATGTGAGTGTGAGGTGAATGTGTAGTGTGAGGTGAATGTGTAGTGTGAGGTGAATGTGTAGTGTGAGGTGAATGTGTAGTGTGAGGTGAATGTGTAGTGTGAGGTGAATGTGTAGTGTGAGGTGAATGTGTAGTGAGTTGAATGTGTAGTGTTAGTTGAATGTATAGTGTGAGGTGAATGTGTAGTGTGAGGTGAAATATGTAGTGTGAAGTGAATGTGTAGTGTGAGTTGAATGTGTAGTGAGGTGAATGTGTAGTGTGAGATGAATGTGTATTGTGAGTTGAATGTGTAGTGTGAGTGAATGTAGTGTGAGTGAATGTGAAGTGTGAGGTGAATGTGTATGTGAGGTGAATGTGTAGTGTGAGGTGAATGTGTAGTGTGAGTGAATGTGTAGTGTGAGGTGAATGTGTAGTGTGAGTGAATGTGAGTGAGGTGAATGTGTAGTGTGAGTGAATGTGTATGTGAGTGAATGTGTAGTGTGAGTTGAATGTGTAGTGAGGTGAATGTGTAGTGTGAGTGAATGTGTAGTGAGTTGAATTTTAGTGAGTTGAATGTGTAGTGTGAGGTGAATGTGTAGTGTGAGGTGAATGTGTAGTGAGATGAATGTGTGTGAGTGAATGTGAAGGTGTGAGGTGAATGTGTAGTGAGGTGAATGTGAGTGTGAGGTGAATAGTGTATTGAGGAAGTAGTGAGGTGAAGGAGGGAGGTATGGAGTGGAGGAGATGGGGGGAGAGAGAGGGAGGTGAGAGGGGAGAGGGGGTGGGAGAAGAGAGGGAGGGATAGGGAGGAGGAGATGGGGAGGAGAGAGGTATAGAGGGGGGGGGGAGAGGAGGTTCAGAAGTGTGTGTTTAGGTGTGGTGTTTTGTGTGTGTGTGTGTGTGTGTACTCACCTAATTGTACTCACCTAATTGTGGTTGCAGGGGTGGAGACTCAGCTCCTGACCCCGTCACTTCGCTGTCCGCTACTGGGTCTCTGCTCTCCCTGCTCCATGAGCTTTATCATACCTTGTCTTAAAACTATGTATGGTTCCTGCCTCCACTATATCTTTCTCTAGACTATTCCACTTCCTGACTACTCTGTGGCTGAAGAAATGCTTCCTAACATCCCTTTGACTCATCTGAGTCTTCAGCTTCCAGTTGTGTCCCCTTGTTTCTGTGTTCCCTCTCTGGAACATCCTGTTACTGTCTACCTTGTCGATTCCCCGCAGTATTTTGTATTTGTGAGTGTATGTGTGTGTGTGTACTCACCTATTTGAGGTTGAAGGGGTCGAGTCACAGCTCCCGGCTCGTGTGTTCTCACTGAACAATGGTACTAATGGCACACTCACCATTCATGAACATTATAAGATTTATGAACAAGTGAACAAGACCAATGTGTTGTTAGTTATATCTGGGAGAGCGCTAAACCTTTATGAGTCGCACTGCTCCTGGGGAATAGCAGATAATCAAATTTAATCCAAGATGAGAACAAGCCCAATTCCTCGTATCAAGAGGCCTTAAAATTAATTTCATGGTATTTTAATTATTATTATGATGATTATAATTATTATTATTATTATTATTATTATTATTATTATTATTATTATTATTATTATTATTATTATTATTATTATTATTATTTTAATACTGTCTTCATTAATAAGATAATATAATCATTGATGAAGCTGAACTAATGTTAACACAGTGCCAGCACTAGCAACACTCTCAGTGGCACTCTGACACAGTGCCAGTACCAGTAACACTCTCAGTAGCACTCTGACAGTGCCAGCAACAGAGTACCACTCTGACACAGTGCCAGCACCAGCAACACAGAGTGGCACTCTGACACAGTGCCAGCACCAGCAACACTCTCAGTGGCACTCTGACACAGTACCAGCACCAGCAACACTCTCAGTGGCACTCTGACAAAGTGCAAACAACAGCAGTGGTACTCAGACACAGTGCCAGCACCAGCAACACTCTCAGTGGCACTCTGACACAGTGCCAGCACCAGCAACACTTTCAGTGGCACTCTGACACAGTGCCAGCACTAACACTCTTAGTGGCACTCTGACACAGTACCAACACCAGCAGTGGCACTCTGACACAGTACCAACACCAGCAGTGGCACTCTGACACAGTGCCAGTACCAACAGCACTCTTAGTGGCACTCTGACACAGTACCAACACCAGCAGTGGCACTCTGACACAGTGCCAGCACTAACACTCTTAGTGGCACTCTGACACAGTGACAGCACCAGAAGTGGCACTCTGACACAGTGACAGCACCAGCAGTGGCACTCTGACACAGTGCCAGCACCAACAACACTCAGTGGCACTGACACCGCACCAACACCAGCAGTGGCACTCTGACACAATGCCAGCAACACTCACTGTCACACAGTGCCTGCAGCAACAGTTTCACAATCACTGTCACACTATTATAAATATATACATATATTCCTTTGCCGATTAATATCTCCATAATATTTCACAATATAAATAATATTTACATAAAATATTTAATAATATAAATATTCACGCAATAGTATTTGTTTTAAGTCACTAATTGGAAGTTAGTGTAAAGTTGCCCATTGAGGTTTAGAGGAGCAGAAATATTACCAGGAGAGGCACACACAGACGCAAGTCATTACTGACAGCAACAAAGGCACGACTCCCGTCATGCCATGGTAATTAAGCAATTAGTGATAATTTTCAACGTAATCCACTGCCAAAATTAATGTTGACATAAAGCTTTTTCAGAGAATTTTGCATTTTAGATTTTTTTTTTTTAGGATGAAGCCACGAATTCAATTTTGAAGGTATTGATGTTTCGGTGTACTCACCTAGTTGTGGTTGCAGAGGTCGATTCACAGCTCCTGGCCCCGCCTCTTCACTGGCCGCTACTCGGTCAATCTACCTGCTCCATGAGCTTTATCATACCTCTTCTTAAAGCTAAGTATGGATCCTGACTCAACTCTACATCACTTCCCAGACTATTCCACTTCCTGACAACTCTGACTGAAGAAATACTTCCTAACATCCCTGTGGTTCATCTGAGTCTTCAACTTCCAACTGTGACCCCTTGTGTGTGTGTGAGTGTGTACTCACCTAGTTGTGGTTGCAGGGGTCGAGTCAACACTGACAGCTGCAGCACCAACACTGATGCTAGCCACGAGTCACCTAGCACCTGGTCAACACTGACAGCTGCTGCACCAACACTGATGCTAGCCACGAGTCACCTAGCACCTGGTCAACACTGACAGCGGCAGCACCAACACTGATGCTAGCCACGAGTCACCTAGCACTTGGTCAACACTGACAGCTTCAGCACCAACACTGATGCTAGCCACGAGTCACCTAGCACCTGGTCAACACTGACAGCTGCTGCACCAACACTGATGCTAGCCACGAGTCACCTAGCACCTGGTCAACACTGACAGCTGCAGCACCAAGACTGATGCTAGCCACGAGTCACCTAGCACCTGGTCAACACTGACGCAGCTGCTGCACCTAAGCGACCTGATGCTAGCCACGAGTCACCTAGCACCTGGTCAACACTGACAGCTGCTGCACCAACACTGATGCTAGCCACGAGTCACCTAGCACCTGGTCAACACTGACAGTTGCTGCACCAACACTGATGCTAGCCACGAGTCACCTAGCACCTGGTCAACACTGACAGCTGCTGCACCAACACTGATGCTAGCCACGAGTCATCTAGCACCTGGTCAACACTGACAGCTGCTGCACCAACACTGATGCTAGCCACGAGTCACCTAGCACCTGGTCAACACTGACAGCTGCTGCACCAACACTGATGCTAGCCACGTGTCACCTAGCACCTGGTCAACACTGACAGCGGCAGCACCAACACTGATGCTAGCCACGAGTCACCTAGCACCTGGTCAACACTGACAGCTGCTGCACCAACACTGATGCTAGCCACGAGTCACCTAGCACCTGGTCAACACTGACAGCTGCTGCACCAACACTGATGCTAGCCACGAGTCACCTAGCACCTGGTCAACACTGACAGCTGCTGCACGCACACTGATGCTAGCCACGAGTCACCTAGCACCTGGTCAACACTGACAGCTGCAGCACCAACACTGATGCTAGCCACGAGTCACCTAGCACCTGGTCAACACTGACAGCTGCTGCACCAAAACTGATGCTAGCCACGAGTCACCTAGCACCTGGTCAACACTGACAGTTGCTGCACCAACACTGATGCTAGCCACGAGTCACCTAGCACCTGGTCAACACTGACAGCGGCAGCACCAACACTGATGCTAGCCACGAGTCACCTAGCACCTGGTCAACACTGACAGTTGCTGCACCAACACTGATGCTAGCCACGAGTCACCTAGCACCTGGTCAACACTGACAGCGGCAGCACCAACACTGATGCTAGCCACGAGTCACCTAGCACCTGGTCAACACTGACAGCTGCTGCACCAACACTGATGCTAGCCACGAGTCACCTAGCACCTGGTCAACACTGACAGTTGCTGCACCAACACTGATGCTAGCCACGAGTCACCTAGCACCTGGTCAACACAGACAGTTGCTGCACCAACACTGATGCTAGCCACGAGTCACCTAGCACCTGGTCAACACTGACAGCGGCAGCATCAACACTGATGCTAGCCACGAGTCACCTAGCACCTGGTCAACACTGACAGCTGCAGCACCAACACTGATGCTAGCCACGAGTCACCTAGCACCTGGTCAACACTGACAGCTGCTGCACCAAAACTGATGCTAGCCACGAGTCACTTAGCACCTGGTCAACACTGACAGCGGCTGCACCAACACTGATGCTAGCCACGAGTCACCTAGCACCTGGTCAACACTGACAGCTGCTGCACCAACACTGATGCTAGCCACGAGTCACCTAGCACCTGGTCAACACTGACAGCTGCTGCACCAACACTGATGCTAGCTATGAGTCACCTAGCACCTGGTCAACACTGACAGCGGCAGCACCAACACTGATGCTAGCCACGAGTCACCTAGCACCTGGTCAACACTGACAGCTGCAGCACCAACACTGATGCTAGCCACGAGTCACCTAGCACCTGGTCAACACTGATGCTAGCCACGAGTTACCTAGCACCTGGTCAACACTGACAGCTGCTGCACCAACACTGATGCTAGCAACGAGTCACGTAGCACCTGGTCAACACTGATGCTAGCCACGAGTCACCTAGCACCTGGTCAACACTGACAGCGGCAGCACCAACACTGACAGCTGCTGCACCAACACTGATGCTAGCCACGAGTCACCTAGCACCTGGTCAACACTGATGCTAGCCACGAGTCACCTAGCACCTGATCAACACTGATGCTAGCCACGAGTCACCTAGCACCTGGTCAACACTGACACCTGCAGCACCAACACTGATGCTAGCCACGAGTCACCTAGCACCTGGTCAACACTGACAGCTGCAGCACCAACACTGATGCTAGCCACGAGTCACCTAGCACCTGGTCAACACTGATGCTAGCCACGAGTCACCTAGCACCTGGTCAACACTGACAGCTGCTGCACCAACACTGATGCTAGCAACGAGTCACCTAGCACCTGGTCAACACTGATGCTAGCCACGAGTCACCTAGCACCTGGTCAACACTGACAACGGCAGCACCAACACTGACAGCTGCTGCACCAACACTGATGCTAGCCACGAGTCACCTAGCACCTGGTCAACACTGATGATAGCCACGAGTCACCTAGCACCTGGTCAACACTGATGCTAGCCACGAGTCACCTAGCACCTGGTCAACACTGACAGCTGCAGCACCAACACTGATGCTAGCCACGAGTCACCTAGCACCTGGTCAACACTGATGCTAGCCACGAGTCACCTAGCACCTGGTCAACACTGACAGCTGCTGCACCAACACTGATGCTAGCAACGAGTCACCTAGCACCTGGTCAACACTGATGCTAGCCACGAGTCACCTAGCACCTGGTCAACACTGACAGCGGCAGCACCAACACTGACAGCTGCTGCACCAACACTGATGCTAGCCACGAGTCACCTAGCACCTGGTCAACACTGATGCTAGCCACGAGTCACCTAGCACCTGGTCAACACTGATGCTAGCCACGAGTCACCTAGCACCTGGTCAACACTGACAGCTGCAGCACCAACACTCGCCTCAACTCGCTCCAGAACTCAACCAAAGTTAATTCGGATGAGCAGCGAGACATGTAAAAGTGAAGTAAATGAGAAGCTTGTGTAGTGACATATCTGAGTGATGATCCAGCCTCCCCAGGTTTTTGACACACCTAAACTTTAAACTGTGCAAGGAATCTTCAATTTTCCTTGGTTCCTTCCACTTGCTCGTCTTCCTTACACTGAAGAGGGTCTCCTCTGTGTTTACGAGTGATTCGGCTTGCTGGACCACGGGACCGACACCAGCTTCAGTGGACACGTCAATAAGAGGAAGGAGGTGGAGTGGAGGAGCTCACTGAGTCTCCAGTCAAAAGTGCTAATCCTCAAACACAATGTTTGACTCTGGAGACAAGCCTGCCAGTAAGTTCGCCTCGAGGGCGACAACTGGCCGCTTCTCGCACGAGAAACTGAAGCCCCGCAACAGGTTTCCAAGACTATAATTGATCAAATCTTATTCTGTGTTTGAGTTTCTGTTTGGAAACTTATCTGCAAGATTCACGCGATTAAAACTAGTTTCTCAGACGATGTCTGACTCCATCATGCCTCCGGGGATACCCAGACTTGCTGGGTTAATTGGCTTGATGGCGTACACAAACTTGCAGTGATTGGTCGCACCAGAGGGAGATTGAATTGCAAGGCGTCGATGTGTTGGTATTTTGGAGGCACGAGAGCAGTTTATGAGGCAGTTAATTGACTCATTCACTACAAGATGTGGTTGTCATAGCAACTCTCTTGGAAAATGATAACCTTATGCTGGCTTTAAGAAAACTCTTAGTGAGAGAGAGAGAGAGAGAGAGAGAGAGAGAGAGAGAGAGAGAGAGAGAGAGAGTATGTGTGTGTTTTTGAGATATCTTAAAGGTTACACGTGTCTTGTCTGCATACAGATAATATCTTCAACTGGAACATCACCGTGACTGGAACATTACCGTGACTGGAACATCACCGTGACTGGAACATCACCGTGACTGGAACATCACCGTGACTGGAACAACATTATAGCTGCAACAATACAAGATGGATATGAAACAAGGCAACGTTTTGGTCCCTCCTTGACTCGCGACCTCTTAAAGGTACAGGAAGGACCGAAACGTCGCCCAAAATTCAAAGTTACTACTATATGTAAAGCGCTGCCATCTCCACCCCCTTGTCTGTCTGTCTCTTTTCCTCTCTCTCTCTCTCTCTCTCTCTCTCTCTCTCTCTCTCTCTCTCTCTCTCTCTCTCTCCCTCCCTAGGATCAGCGTGTAGCCAGGACTGCTAGGAAAGGAGTCACTCGCCACCAGCATATCTAACTAAATCATAAATAATGAGTACTATGTTCGCTAAACCCTCATGGATCAGGCATAAGGTGAAACAATCACACCAAGATGATCAGTTGACAACTAGACAGCCGAATAAAATAGAAAGTTGCGATAGAAGAACTGTTGGTAACCAGAACTACTGATGTGAGTGACAGAGGAGTAAGACCAGTAGTTAAGATAGGAACAGTACTATTTTAGTGGAGGTAGTCGTAGTCCAGGTCTTCCATCCAATTCCATCCTTCATGTAAAGTCCATGTTTGCCAGTATGGCGTGGAATATTTTGACCTGTGCCTCAGTGCCGACAGTGCCCAGGGAGTGGAGGAAGGGATGAGAACCTACTTAATAGTCTATAGTTCTTAATCTACGTATAATTTTACTCTTCTCAGCAGACACCATCAGTGTGGACACCCAAGTCTTCAGTTGTCTTACTCTTGTACACTGACGTCCACATTAAATTACTACAGAAACTTAGTTCGGCCAGATATCAACGAAGTGAAATGCGTACGAAAATGTTCCGTCCTGATAGTGTGAGAAAGAAACAGTCAGTCGTATACTTTTTTTGTTCCTCTTGTAGGCATGGTGACGTGTTTAGAGTGTATGAGATGTGGCACTATCCTAGGCCTGGCTCATGTGTTACCTTGACGACGACACATGAAAGATTCCGGCCACCAGTGAAGACTTATGTTGTGTTATGTTGACACTCCCATTATGTTCGTGTTGGCCTCCAGCAACATCCCAGTGATATATTGCACGCTGGTATTTATTATACACGGGGTGGGTGGGAGAGAGATTCTGGACAGGGTCAAAGACATTATCGTAAAGAAGACGACACTCTGTAGCAACGATGTCACTTCTCTTTGCACTCTGGTTCGCACACAGCAGCGCTGCCACACTGCCTCACACTGCCACTAACTACTTAAACCTCCCAATACCAGTCAAAGAGTTCCTCAAAGTCGTTGAGCTTTGTATCAACTTTAATTGCTTCTTCTTTGGGAAGGATTTACACCAGCAGTTATGTGGGATGGCCATGGGCTCACCACTAGTGATGGCCATGGGCTCACCACTAGTGATGGCCATGGGCTCACCACTAGTGATGACCATGGGTTCACCACTAGTGATGGCCATGGGTTCACCACTAGCGATGACCATGGGCTCACCACTAGTGATGGCTATGGCTCACCACTAGTGATGGCCATGGACTCACCACTAGTGATGGCCATGGCTCACCACTAGCGATGACCATGGGCTCACCACTAGTGATGGCCATGGGTTCACCACTAGCGATGACCATGGGCTCACCACTAGTGATGGCCATGGCTCACCACTAGTGATGGCCATGGACTAACCACTAGTGATGGCCATGGCTCACCACTAGCGATGACCATGGGCTCACCACTAGTGATGGCCATGGGCTCACCACTAGCGATGGCCATGGGCTCACCACTAGCGATGACCATGGGCTCACCACTAGTGATGGCCATGGGCTCACCACTAGCGATGACCATGGGCTCACCACTAGCGATGACCATGGGCTCACCACTAGTGATGGCCATGGGCTCACCACTAGCGATGACCATGGGCTCACCACTAGTGATGGCCATGGGCTCACCACTAGCGATGACCATGGGCTCACCACTAGCGATGGCCATGGGCTCACCACTATCGATGACTATGGGCTCACCACTAGTGATGGCCATGGGTTCACCACAAGTGATGGCCATGGGCTCACCACTAGTGATGGCCATGGGTTCACCACAAGTGATGGCCATGAGCTCACCACTAGTGATGACCATGGGCTCACCACTAGTTATGACCATGGGCTCACCACTAGTGATGACCATGGGCTCACCACTAGTGATGACCATGGGCTCACCAATAGCGATGACCATGGGTTCACCACTAGTGATGGCCATGGGCTCACCACTAGTGATGACCATGGGCTCACCACTAGTGATGGCCATGGACTCACCACTAGTGATGACCATGGGCTCACCACTAGTGATGGCCATGGGCTCACCACTAGTGATGACCATGGGCTCACCACTAGTGATGGCCATGGGCTCACCAATAGCGATGGCCATGGGCTCACCAATAGCGATGACCATGGGTTCACCACTAGGGATATCCATGGGCTCACCACTAGTGATGACCATGGGCTCACCACTAGTGATGGCCATGGACTCACCACTAGTGATGACCATGGGCTCACCACTAGTGATGGCCATGGGCTCACCACTAGTGATGGCCATGGGCTCACCAATAGCGATGGCCATGGGCTCACCACTAGTGATGGCCATGGGCTCACCACTAGTGATGGCCATGGGCTCACCAATAGCGATGACCATGGGCTCACCACTAGTGATGACCATGGGCTCACCACTAGTGATGGCCATGGGCTCACCACTAGTGATGACCATGGGCTCACCACTAGTGATGGCCATGGGCTCACCAATAGCGATGGCCATGGGCTCACCAATAGCGATGACCATGGGTTCACCACTAGTGATGGCCATGGGCTCACCACTAGTGATGGCCATGGGCTCACCACTAGTGATGGCCATGGGCTCACCAATAGCGATGACCATGGGCTCACCACTATCGATGACCATGGGCTCACCACTAGTGATGGCCATGGGCTCACCCCTAGTGATGGCCATGGGCTCACCACTAGTGATGGCCATGGGCTCACCAATAGCGATGACCATGGGCTCACCACTAGTGATGGCCATGGGCTCACCAATAGCGATGACCATGGGCTCACCACTAGTGATGGCCATGGGTTCACCACTAGTGAGGTTATCACTGAGTACCTGAAGGAGGGGAGATTAAAACCACATGTATGAACCGGTGTAACGTGGCTGAGATATATAGCTGACATCTTGTTCATACCCCTAGTAGAAATACCAGTATAAGGGTCTTGTGATGACCCGCCACTGCAGCTGTTGGTCTTCTGACCCTGGGTGTTAGTTGACTGGCGTGGGTGGCATCCTGGGGACAAAACTGACCTAATTTGCGGGAAATGCTCAGCATAACAAGGGACTTTCTATATAGTAGTATGCCATTGATGTCAGCTAGGACTGTATACCTTGTACATGTACTTGTAGTAATGAAGATTATTATTACAGTATCGTCACACGTAGTGTCGCATCTGAGGCAGACAAGCCAGCTATTGCTGTGTGTAAAATCTTGTAACCCTCGTGGCTCAGTGGTAGAGCGTCGGGTCTGCTATCAACCCAGGCATCAGGGAATGTAAACAACCTAGATGTTACTCAGAGGTACCATTCACCTGTCTCCAGTACCATAACGTAACACACAGGTGGTGTCAGTGTAACGTTACACACAGGGAGTGCCAGTGTAACGTAACACACAGGGAGTGTCAGTGTAACGTAACACACAGGGAGTGTCAGTGTAACGTAACACACAGGGAGTGCCAGTGTAACGTAACACACAGGGAGTGCCAGTGTAACGTAACACACAGGGAGTGTCAGTGTAACGTAACACACAGGGAGTGTCAGTGTAACGTAACACACAGGGAGTGTCAGTGTAACGTAACACACAGGGAGTGTCAGTGTAACGTAACACACAGGGAGTGTCAGTGTAACGTAACACACAGGGAGTGTCAGTGTAACGTAACACACATGGAGTGTCAGTGTAACGTAACACACAGGGAGTGCCAGTGTAACGTAACACACAGGGAGTGTCAGTGTAACGTAGCACACAGGGAGTGTCAGTGTAACGCAGATACTCACACAACGTATTCCAACCTAACATAATTCAGTCATAATTCCCCGCCCCCCCCCCTTTTATATAAGATATAAGGAAGGTTGATATAAGGTACACTGGAGACTGATATAAGGTACACTGGAGTCTGATATAAGGTACACTGAAGACTGATACAAGGTACAACACTAGACAACAACAACCACGACCTCAGGCAACACCATCAACAAATCCACACTACGAAAATCACCACCTTAATCATCTACAACCACAACAACAGTTACAACCACAACTACAACAACCACAATCACAACTACACCAACCACAATCACAACTACAACAACCACAACAAATGCAACAACCACAATTACCACAACTACAACCACCACCACCACAATATCTACAACCACCACAACTACAACCACCACAACAACCACAACTACAACCACCACAACTATAACTACCACAACAACTACAACCACCACAACAACTACAACCACCACAACAACTACAACCACCACAACAACTACAACCACAACAACCACAAAAACCATAAACCAAAAACTCATCACAAAGAACAATTATTTACACAATAATTTTAATGTAGTTGATTTGTTAATTTCCTTGTCGTAATGGGGAATAAAATTACCAGGTGTCTGTATACAACAGAATACAACAGTATACAACAGTATACAACTGTTTTATACAACAGTATACAACTGTTTTATACAACAGTATACAGCTGTTTTATACAACAGTATACAACTGTTTTATACAACAGTATACAACTGTTTTATACAACAGTATACAGCTGTTTTATACAACAGTATACAACTGTTTTATACAACAGTATACAACTGTTTTATACAACAGTATACAGCTGTTTTATACAACAGTATACAACTGTTTTATACAACAGTATACAGCTGTTTTATACAACAGTATACAACTGTTTTATACAACAGTATACAGTTGTATACTGAGCATTGAAACCCTGGGGAAGAAACATCTGAGAACAGTGTAGGGGATTCCTTTCTTCTCGGTGCATAAGGGCTCTTGATCCAAGAAATTGGAGCCTGTATGAGTTTAGCGCTTCCCAGTGTATACAACAACAGCAATAATAATAATAATAATAATAATAATAATAATAATAATAATAATAATAATAATAATAATAATAATAATAATTATAATAATAATAATAATAATTATAATAATAATAATAATAATAATAATAACAAGGAAGAGAAGGCATGTAGGGAGGGAGGAAGTGAGTGATGGAAGGATGGAGGGAGGGGGTGATGGAGGGATGGAGGGAGGGGTGATGGAGGGTTGGAGGGATTAAGGGAGTGATAGAGGGATGGAGGGAGGGGGTGATGGAGGGATGGAGGGATTGAGGGAGTGATGGAGGGATTGAGGGAGTGATGGAGGGATGGAGGGAGTGGGTGATGGAGGGATGTAGGGAGGGGGTGATGGAGGGAGTAATGGAGGAAGAGAATAATGGAGTGAGTTACACTGAAAGGTTCACCTCAGTTTGGTATTACCAGTGTTAATGAATATATGTGGCTGTGTCTTGCAGTAATGGTACACACCTGTGTGTGTGTGCTCACCTAGTTGTGGTTGCAGGGGTCGAGTCACAGCTCCTGGCCCCTCCTCTTCACTGGTCACTACTAGCTCACTCTTCCTGGTCCATGACCTTCATCATACCTGTTCTTAAAGCTATGTATGGATCCTGCCTCCACTACATCACTTCCCAGACTATTCCACTTCCTGACAACTCTGTGACTGAAGAAATACTTCCTAACATCCCTGTGATTCATCTGAGTCTTCAACTTCCAACTGTGTCCCCTTGTTGCTGTGTCCCATCTCTGGAACATTCTGTCTCTGTCAACCTTGTCAATTCCTCTCAGTATTTTATATGTCGTTATCATGTCCTCCCTATCTCTCCTGTCCTCCAGTGTCGTCAGGTCGATTTCCCTTAACCTCTCCTCGTAGGACATACCCCTTAGCTCCGGGACTAGTCTTGTTGCAAACCTTTGTGTGTGTTTATGTGTGTGTGTGTGTGTGTGTGTGTGTTTATGTGTGTGTGTGTGTGTGTGTGTGTGTTTATGTGTGTGTGTGTGTGTGTGTGTGTGTGTGTGTGTGTTTATGTGTGTGTGTGTGTGTGTGTGTGTGTGTGTTTGTGTGTGTGTGTGTGTGTGTGTGTGTGTGTGTGTGTGTGTGTGTGTGTGTGTGTGTGTGTGTGAACATACACATCACGTCTCTATGAGGGAAGCTACAATGTTTATGCATCATTATGTAAATTTGTGATTATATTCCTTTGACGAGGTTAGTTAAATGTATATATATAAATGTATGTAGGTATGTATATATATATGTATATATATATATATATATATATATATATATATATATATATATATATATATATATATATATATATATATATTACGTACTTACCTAAATGTGGTTGCAGGTGTCGAGTGCCAGCTCCTGGCCCCGTCTCTTCGCTGGTAGTTTCTATTTACACTCCTGGCTTCGCGAGCCTTATCGTACCTCTTCTTAAAGCTGTGTATTGATCCTGTCTCCATCACTTCACTCTCCAGGTCATTCCACTTCCTGACTGCTCTAAGGCTGAAGCAATACTTCCTAACATCCATGTGACTACCAGACGGGCAGTTGCTGCAGCAGTTATCTGGTATTTGTGTACCTCGGGTGAATGCTCGGTACAACACAATACTCATGTATGCATGCATGTATGTATGTATGTATGTATGTATGCTTTACAAGCTTCAGAATTAATGAATGACTTTCACTATTGTATTTACAATTGTACGCAAGTCCAGCAATGATACTTGCACTCAGTCTCCCCCTATCTGAATGTCTGTCTCTCTCTGTACCTCTGTGTCTGTCTGTCTGTCTATATGTGTCTCTCTGTACCTCTGTGTCTGTGTCTGTCTGTCTATATGTATCTCTCTGTACCTCTGTGTCTGTCTGTCTGTCTATATGTGTCTCTCTGTACTTCTGTGTCTGTGTCTGTCTGTCTATATGTATCTCTCTGTACCTCTGTGTCTGTCTGTCTGTCTATATGTGTCTCTCTGTACTTATGTGTCTGTCTGTCTATATGTATCTCTCTGTACCTCTGTGTCTGTCTGTCTGTCTATATGTGTCTCTCTGTACCTCTGTGTCTGTCTGTCTGTCTCTCAGTTTAATATTTCCACTCTGTGTTCCACAACATTCCAACATTGACTCTACGGCTGTGTTTGTCTTTGTATGTGTAACAGACACAAGAGGAGGGAGGAGAGGGAGAGAGGGTTAGAGGGAGGAGAGGGAGAGAGGGGGAGAGGGAGAGAGGGATAAGAGTTAGAGAGGGGGAGAGGGAGAGAGAGTGAGAGGGAGGAGAGGGAGAGAGGGAGAAAGGGATGAGAAGGAGGGAGGGGAGCGGAGGTGGTAAAAGAGACAGGGGAGGGAAAGGGAGTTTGTGAAAGAGAGGTGGAGGAGAGAAAGAAAGAGAGAGAGATAGAGAGAAAGAGAGATAAAGAGAGAGAGAGAGAGAGAGAGAGAGAGAGAGAGAGAGAGAGAGAGAGAGAGAGAGAGAGAGAGAGAGAGAGAGAGAGAGAGAGAGAGAGAGAGAGAGAGAGAGAGAGAGAGAGAGAGAGAGAGAGAGAGAGAGAGAGAGAGAGAGAGAGAGAGAGAGGAGGAGAGGGGTAAGGGGGAGGTAAACCAATTAACTTTTGTGTTGTTTTTACATTTTCAACATTGAACTACAAACTTTTTTTTTCTCTTTACTATTTTGTGCAGATTTTCCTCATAACCCAACCATGACTCCTGGCACTGTTGGCACTTGTGCATTGTTCGCACTTTTGCAGTGTTGGCACTTGTTCAGTGTTGGCACTTGTTCAGTGTTGGCACTTGTGCTGTGTTGGCACTTGTGCAGTGTTGGTACTTGTTCAGTGTTGGCACTTGTTCAGTGTTGGCACTTGTTCAGTGTTGGCACTTGTTCAGTGTTGGCACTTGTGCAGTGTTGGTACTTTTTCAGTGTTGGCACTTGTTCAGTGTTGGCACTTGTTCAGTGTTGGCACTTGTGCAGTGTTGGTACTTGTGCAGTGTTGGCACTTGTTCAGTGTTGGCACTTGTGGTGTGTTGGCACTTGTTCAGTGGTGGCACTAGCACTTACAGGGTTAGCACTTGGACCCCTATGGTCCAAGGATCAAAGGGGTCCACGAACCACAGGGGTCCATGAACCACAGAGGTCCATGAACCACTGGGGTCCAAGGACCATAGGGGCCCACGAACAACAGGGGTCCACAGCAGGGCATGAAAATTTAGAAAATTCGCAAAAGAAAAAAAAAATCATAGAATTTATCAACACATCGAGAAATAACCAAACCTGGGAGATGTAAGCGACTTGTTGTGACTGTAAATGATCCAAGAAGGACTCAAACAACTCAACACTAACAACCGACCACTAGTCCCCCTAACTACCCCATTTCCCCTTAGGGGTGTCACAGCACAGGGAGGGGAAGAGAGGGGAGGGGAGAAGAGGGGAGGGGAGGACAAATCTGTCCCTGATAAAGAGATATTATTAATACACAAAAAAAAGTGAAGTGTGTAAGCGCCGGAGTCTCATTTTTATGGGCAAACTTGTGCTCGTTGGCAGGAAAATTGGCAAAGTTCCTTTATTAGAGATAATTTGAATAAAAAAGTTGTCTTTAAAGTTTGCATGATGATGTTGTTGGCTGAAAGATGGTATATGCGTCTACCAGAGTCAATAATATATATATATATATATATATATATATATATATATATATATATATATATATATATATATATATATATTCAAAAAGCCGGCCATGTCCCACCGAGGCAGGGTGACGTAAAGAGAAAACGAAAGTTTCTCTTTTTAATTTAGGAATGTATACAAGAGAAGGGGTTATTAGCCTCTTGCTCCCGGCATTTTAGTCGCCTCTTACGACACGCATGGCTTACGGAGGAAGAATTCTGTTCCACTTCCCCATGGGGATAAGAAGAAATAAACAAGAACAATAACTATGCTTGTACATGGATGTGTAGTGAGACCTAAATGTAAGTAGAAGTAGCAAGACGTACCTGAAGCCTTGCATGCGTGTGTGTGTACTCACCTAGTTGTGGTTGCAGGGGTCGAGTCACAGCTCCTGGCCCCGCCTCTTTATTGGCCGCTACTAGGTCACTCTTCCTGCTCCATGAGCTTTATCATACCTCTTCTACCTCTTATCATGCCTCCACTACACTACTTCCTAGACTATTCCACTTCAACTCTGTTACTGAAGAAATACTTCCTAACATCCCTGTGATTCATCTGAGTCTTCAGCTTTCAACTGTGTCCCCTTGTTGCTGTGTCCCATCTCTGGAACATCCTGTCTGTCCACCTTGTCGATTTCTCTCAGTATTTTATATGTCGTTATCATATCCCCCCTATCTCTCCTGTCCTCCAGTGTCGTTAAATCAATTTCCCTTAACCTCTTCTCGTTAGACATACCCCTTAGCTCCGGGATTAGTCTTGTTGCAAACCTTTGCACTTTCTCTAGTTTCCTTACATGCTTAGCTAGGTGTACTCACCAAGTTATACTCACCTAGTTGTGGTTGCAGGGGTCGAGTCATAGCTCCTGGCCCCGCCTCTTCACTGGCCGCTACTGGGTCACTCTCCCTGCGCCATGAGCTTTATCATACCTCTTATTAAAGCTATGTATGGAACCTGCCTCCACTACGTCACTTCCTAAACTATTCCACTTCCCGACCACTCTGTGACTGAAGAAATACTTCCTAACATCTCTGTGATTCATCTGAGTCTTCAACTTTCAACTGTGTCCCCTTGTTGCTGTGTCCCATCTCTGGAACATTCTGTCTCTGTCCACTTTGTCAATTCCTCTCAGTATCTTATATGTCGTTATCATGTCTCCCCTATCTCTCCTGTCCTCCAGTGTCGTCAGGTCGATTTCCCTTAACCTCCCCTCGTAGGACATACCCCTTAGCTCCGGGACTAGTCTAGTTGCAAACCTTTGCACTTTCTCTAGTTTCTTCACGTGCTTGGCTAGGTGTGGGTTCCAAACTGGTGCTGCATACTCCAGTATGGGCCTAACGTACACAGTGTACAGGGTCCTGAACGATTCTTTATTAAGATGTCGGAATGCTGTTCTTAGGTTTGCTAGGCGCCCGTATGCTGCAGCAGTTATTTGGTTGATGTGCGCCTCAGGAGATGTGCCTGGTGTTATACTCACCCCAAGATCTGTTTCCTTGAGTGAGGTTTGTAGTCTCTGGCCCCCTAGGCTGTACTCCGTCTGCGGTCTTCTTTGCCCTTCCCCAATCTTCATGACTTTGCACTTGGTGGGGTTGAACTCCAGGAGCCAATTGCTGGACCAGGCTTGTAGCCTGTCCAGATCCCTTTGTAGTTCTGCCTGGTCCTCGTCCGACTGAATTCTTCTCATCAACTTCACATCATCTGCAAACAGGGACACTTCGGAGTCTATTCCTTCCATCATGTCGTTCACAAATACCAGAAACAGCACTGATCCCAGGACTGACCCCTGTGGAACCCCGCTCGTAACCGGCGCCCACTCTGACACCTTACCACGTACTGGTAGAGGACTGGTAGAGGACTGGTAGTGGACTGATAGAGGACTGGTAGTGGACTGGTAGAGGACTGGTAGTGGACTGGTAGAGGACTGGTAGTGGACTGGTAGAGGACTGGTAGTAGACTGGTAGAAGGCTAGTAGTGGACTGGCAGAGGGCTTGTAGTGGGCTTGTGGAGGGATGGTAGAGGACTGGTGTGTGTGTGTGTGTGTGTGTGTGTGTGTGTGTGTGTGTGTGTGTGTGTCTGTGTCTGTGTCCTGACCATATATGAGAGGATCTGGCTAGAGTCACCACGCTACCTTTCCTTACTGAGAAAACGTCGTGTCATTCCACCTGTTGCTACTTTGCATAGCTCCTGATGATGCAAGGAGACGTGAGAAAGATCTTCAGCTGAAGAAGCTTTCCATCCCCGTGGCTTGTCTTGTATATATATATATATATATATATATATATATATATATATATATATATATATATATATATATATATATATATATTTTATATGCAAGAAACCACTATGAAAAATAGAAGAATTCAAGCTTTCGTGACTACTCACATTATCAAGGAACTATAACAGGAAACATGACAAGAAGGGCTTATATAGGGCGAGACTACACTCACAGTACATCACACTAACAAAGACTACACTCACAGTAGCGTAACATCGCACGACTCTGTGAAGAGGAACATAAGAAAGGACCTGAAACTCTTCCCAAGAATTAAGATTAGGGAATTAAGATTGGGAAGAGTTTCAGGTCCTTTCTTATTTCCTCTTCACAGAGTCGTGCGATGTTACGCTACTGTGAGTGTAGTCTTGTTAGTGTGATGTGACTGTGAGGTGTAGTCTCGCCCTTATATAAGCCCTTCTTGTCATGTTTCCTGTTATAGTTCCTTGATAATGTGAGTAGTCACGAAAGCGCTTGGAATTCTTCTATTTTTCATAGTGGTTTTCTTGCATATTTTGATATCACCTGTTTACTGTGATCTTTTTGCATATATATATATATATATATATATATATATATATATATATATATATATATATATATATATATATATATATATATATATATATATATATATATATAATGTCGTGCCGATTAGGTAAAACTTGCGATTTTGGCTTAAATAGCAACGCTCACCTTGCCATATAAGACAAGTGAAAATTTGTGTATGCAATAATTTCGCCAAAATCATTCTGACCATAACGAAAAAAATATATTTCATTGTGTTTGTTTATTATTAAATTAATGTTAACGTATCTAAAATATATTTAGTAGGGTTAGGCTAAATTAAATTGCGCTTGTTGTAATAAGGTTAGGTAGGTTTTCAAAGTTTCTCTTGGTACAAAATTATAAATTCTTACATTAACATAAATGAAAAAAATATATCTTTAAACGTATAAGAGAAAATTTTAGAAAGGATTTAATTTTAAATGAGTTCTTGCTAATTGACCAGTTTTACCTAATCGGCACGACATATATATTATAATATATATATATATATATATATATATATATATATATATATATATATATATATATATATATATATATATATATATATGAAGAACCCAAGTAGGTGAGTTCAATTAAGGTGAGTACAACTAGTTGAGAAGAGGGTACAGAGAGAAAGAGAGGAATTAGAGAAGAGAGAGAGCAATAAAGATGAAGGGGAGTGAGGCGCTAGATGAGGTGTTTGGCTCTCCTGATGAGATGTATGACTTTAGATTGGATCCTGTGGAGGGGGGCTGTTGGTGGGCTGGTAGTGGGCTGGTGGTGGGCTGGTAGTGGGCTGGTAGTGGGCTGGTAGTGGGCTGGTGGTGAGCTGGTGGTGGGCTGGTAGTGGGCTGGTGGTGGGCTGGTGGTGGGCTGATAGTGGGCTGGTGGTGGAGTGGTGGTGGGGTGGTAGTGGGCTGGTAGTGGGCTGGTAGTGGGCTGGTAGTGGGCTGGTGGTGGGCTGGTAGTGGGCTGGTAGTGGACTGGTATAGTGGGCTGGTAGTGGACTGGTAGAGGGCTGGTAGAGGGCTGGTAGAGGACTGGTAGTGGACTGGTAGTGGACTGGTAGTGGACTGGTAGTGGGCTGGTAGAGGACTGGTAGTGGACTGGTAGAAGGCTGGTAGTGGACTGGTAGAGGACTGGTAGTGGACTGGTAGAGGGCTGGTAGTGGACTGGCAGAGGGCTTGTAGTGGGCTGGTAGAGGACTAGTAGTGGACTGGTAGAGGACTGGTAGTGGACTGGTAGAGGACTGGTAGTGGACTGATAGAGGACTGGTAGTGGACTGGTAGAGGACTGGTAGTGGGCTGGTAGAGGACTGGTAGTGGACTGGTAGAAGGCTAGTAGTGGACTGGTAGAAGGCTAGTAGTGGACTGGTAGAGGGCTGGTAGTGGACTGGCAGAGGGCTTGTAGTGGGCTGGTAGAGGACTGGTAGTGGACTGGTAGAGGACTGGTAATGGACTGGTAGAGGACTGGTAGTGGACTGATAGAGGACTGGTAGTGGACTGGTAGAGGACTGGTAGTGGGCTGGTAGAGGACTGGTAGTGGACTGGTAGAGGACTGGTAGTGGACTGGTAGTGGGCTGGTAGAGGACTGGTAGTGGACTGGTAGAGGACTGGTAGTGGACTGGTAGAGGACTGGTAGTGGACTGGTAGAGGACTGGTAGTGGACTGGTAGAGGACTGGTAGTGGACTGATAGAGGACTGGTAGTGGACTGGTAGAGGACTGGTAAATACATTTTTCTGAACTGTAATAGCAGTAGCACAGTGACAAAAGGATAGAAATAATTAGAAGAGTATAAAAAAGAGAAGAAAATGAGAAGCAGGAAGAGAAGGAGCAGGAAGAGAAGCAGCAGGAAGAGAAGCAGCAGGAAGAGAAGGAGCAGGAAGAGAAGCAGCAGGAAGAGAAGCAGCAGGAATAGAAGCAGCAGGAAGAGGAAGAAGAAGAGGAAGAGACTATTATAAAAGCTAACAGCTGGGCAGAAGGCAGAAAAAAGTACTTAAACAAAAACAATTTTTCACGTAACCTGAGCTCATTGCAGGAGATATTTGTGAGTTGTAATGTTCATAATATTTAGAAACAAATGCTAAATATGCTGGAAAATTATCATATTGAGATGTGTGTGTGTGTGTGTGTGTGTGTGTGTGTGTGTGTGTGTGTGCAGCGAGACTAATCTTCAAGTGACTTAGACGAGACACTGAGATGACTGGCAAGGTGATGTATCTCCTGCGGTGATGGGCACTGTGTGATGCTGGGAAGGTGGGTGCCATCCTCTCCTCAGTGCCACCCTAGTTTGTGGTAAATGAAAGTAAGTGTTGGCGTCGTTTACCTCACTCAGTGTGACTCCTGGCCATGCCGGGTCACAACATGGAGAAGACCCGGGCCAGGACCTGTCCTGGCCAACCTACCTGTACCCGCTCCTGGGCCACTGCTGACACACACACACACACACACTCACCTATAATTACTCAACTATACCATTAATTAAGTCTCAAACAAGGGAAGACCCATCAGGCTGTCAGTTCTCCTGGTATAAAAGAGTTGGTTCAGGGAGCAGAGAGAGCTGAACCAGAAAATTGGTTCCCCGAACACTACTGAACCTCATGTGTGGCTGTATAATAATATTGACTTGATTAACAGGTGTGTGTGTGTGTGTGTGTGTGAGAGAGAGAGAGAGAGAGAGAGAGAGAGAGAGAGAGAGAGAGAGAGAGAGAGAGAGAGAGAGAGAGAGAGAGAGAGAGAGAGAGAGAGAGAGAGAGAGAGAAAGAGAGAAAGAATCAGTCAGGTAGGGAGACAAAAAGGCAGAGAGATATGGAGACAGGGAAGCAGAAAGACAGGGAAGCAGGGAGGCAGAGAAGCAGGGAGGCAGGGAGACAAAAAGGCAGAGAGATATGGAGACAGGGAAGCAGAAAGACAGGGAAGCAGGGAGGCAGAGAAGCAGGGAGGCAGGGAAGCAGGGAGACAGGGAAGCAGGGAGACAGGGAAGCAGCGAGGCAGAGAAGCAGGGAGGCAGAGAAGCAGGGAGGCAGGGAAGCAGGGAGGCAGAGAAGCAGGGAAGCAGGGAAGCAGGGAGACAGGGAAGCAGGGAGGCAGAGAAGCAGGGAGGCAGAGAAGCAGGAGGCAGAGAAGCAGGGAGGCAGGGAAGCAGGAGACAGGAAGCAGGAGACAGGGAAGCAGGAGGCAGAGAAGCAGGGAAGCAGGGAAGCAGGGAGACAGGGAAGCAGGGAGACAGAGAAGCAGGGAGGCAGGGAAGCAGGGAGACAGGGAAGCATGGAGGCAGAGAAGCAGGGAGGCAGAGAAGCAGGGAGGCAGGGAAGCAGGGAGACAGGGAAGCAGGGAGACAGGGAAGCAGGAGACAGGGAAGCAGGGAGACAGGGAAGCAGGGAGACAGGGAAGCAGGGAGGCAGAGAAGCAGGGAGCAGGGAAAGGAGACAGGGAAGCAGGGAGGCAGAGAAGCAATAGCAGGAAGCATGGATACAGGGAAGCAGGGAGACAGGGAAGCAGGGAGACAGGGAAGCAGGGAGACAGGGAAGCAGGGAGACAGGGAAGCAAGGAGACAGGGAAG
The DNA here is from genome assembly GCA_009830355.1 of Cherax destructor. NCBI lineage: Eukaryota > Metazoa > Arthropoda > Malacostraca > Decapoda > Parastacidae > Cherax > Cherax destructor. The sequence goes on from WNWK01000631.1 coordinate 305,223, forward strand.
CAGGGAGACAGGGAAGCAGGAAGACAGGGAAGCAGGGAGACATGGAAGCAGGGAGACAGAGAAGCAGGGAGGCAGGGAAGCAGGGAGACAGGGAAACAGGGAGACAGGGAAGCAGGGAGACAGGGAAGCAGGGAGACAGGGAAGCAGGGAGACAGGGAAGCAGGGAGACAGGGAAGCAGGGAGACAGGGAAGCAGGGAGACAGGAAGCAGGGAGACAGGGAAGCAGTTAGACAGGGAAGCAGGGAGACAGGGAAGCAGGGAGACAGGGAAGCAGGGAGACAGGGAAGCAGGGATACAGGGAAGCAGGGAGACAGGGAAGCAGGGAGACAGGGAAGCAGGGAGACAGGGAAGCAGGGAGACAGGGAAGCAGGAGACAGGAAGCAGGAACAGGAAGCAGGGAGACAGGGAGAGGAGACAGGGAAGCAGGAGACAGAAGCAGGAGACAGGGAAGCAGGAGACAGGGAAGCAGGGAGACAGGGAAGCAGGAGGCAGGAAGCGGAGACAGGGAAGCAGGAGACAGGAAGCAGGAGATAGGGAAGCAGGAGACAGGGAAGCAGGGAGACAGGGAAGGAGACAGGAGACAGGGAGGCAGGAGACAGGGAAGCAGGGAGACAGGGAAGCAGGGAGACAGGGAAGCAGGGAGACAGGAAGCAGGAGACAGGGAAGCAGGAGACAGGGAAGCAGGGAGACAGGGAGCAGTTAGACAGGGAAGCAGGAGACAGGGAAACAGGGAGACAGGGAAGCAGGAGACAGGAGCAGGAAGCAGGGAGCAGGAGACATGGAAGCAGGGAGACAGAAAGCAGGAAGCAGGAGACAGGGAAGCAGGGAGACAGGAGGCAGGGAGACAGGAGCAGGAGACAGAGAAGCAGGAAGAGGAGACAGGAAGCAGGAGACAGGGAGCAGGGAGACAGGAGCAGGAGACAGGGAAGCAGGAGACAGGAGCAGGGAGCAAGGAGGCAGGAGACAGGAGTCAGGAGGCAGGAAGCAGGGAGGCAGGGAAGCAGGAGACAGGGAGGCAGGAAGCAGGAGACAGGGAGTCAGGAGGCAGGAAGCAGGAGGCAGGAAGCAGGGAGTCAGGAGGCAGGGAAGCAGGGAAGCAGGAGACAGGAAGCAGGGAGACAGGAAGAGGAGACAGGGAGAGGAGCAGGGAAGCAGGGAGACAGGGAGCAGGAGACAGAGAGTAAGGGAGGCAGGGAAGCAGGAGACAGGAGGCAGGAGCAGGGAGTAGAGACAACAGCAACTGCTGTGTTGAGTTCCACTAATAGAGGATAAGGATATTCAATTTTTTTTAACTTGAAGGAAGACTCTAGTACTTTAAGTTGCTTTGATAAATGGGATTATCCCTGAGAGGAGGGGAGAGGGGAGAGAGGGAGAGGAGAGGGGAGAGAGGGGGAAGAGAGGGGAGAGAGTGGGGAGGAGAGGGGAGAGAGGGGGAGGAGAAGGGAGAGAGGGGGAGGAGAGGGGAGAAAGGGGGAGGAGAGGGGAGAGAGGGGAAGAGGGAGAGGGAGAAAGGGGGAAGAGAGAGAGGGGGAGGAGAGGAGGGGAAGAGGATATGGCGGAAATGGAAAGAGGGATGTTTGGAAGATAAAGGAGGACGCGAGATTATTATTACCATTATTATTATCATTAATATTATGATTATTATTACTACTACTACTATTATTATATTATTATTATTATTATTATTATTATTATTATTATTATTATTATTATTATTATTATTATTATTATTATTATTATTATTTTTATTATTATTATTATTATTATTATTATTATTATTATTATTATTATTTTCTTGGGAAGCTCTTAAACACTTACTGATGAACTCAGCTGCTGTTGCTGCTGTTGTTGCTGCTGTTGTTGCTGCTGCTGTTGCTGCTGCTGTTGCTGCTGCTGTTGCTGCTGCTGTTGCTGCTGTTGCTGCTGCTGCTGTTGCTGCTGCTGTTGCTGCTGCTGTTGATGCTGCTGTTGTTGCTGCTGTTGCTGCTGTTGTTGCTGCTGTTGTTGCTGCTGTTGATGCTGCTGTTACTGCTGCTGTTGCTGCTGTTGTTGCTGCTGCTGTTGCTGCTGTTGTTGCTGCTGCTGTTGATGTTGCTGTTACTTCTGCTGTTACTGCTGCTGTTACTGCTGCTGTTGCTGCTGCTGTTGCTGCTGTTGTTGCTGCTGCTGTTGCTGCTGCTGTTACTGCTGCTGTTACTGCTGCTGTTACTGCTGCTGTTGCTGCTGCTGTTGCTGCTGTTGTTGCTGCTGCTGTTGATGCTGCTGTTACTGCTGCTGTTACTCCTGCTGTTACTGCTGCTGTTGCTGCTGCAGGCTGGACCTTTTACACACATAATCCATGGTGTAGGAAATTCATTGTCAAAATACACTGAGACATAACAGACCTGGATTATTATTATTATTATTATTATTATTATTATTATTATTATTATTATTATTATTATTATTATTATTATTACGTCCAAGGAAAGCACTAAAATCATAAGGCCAGTCATTTATCATTCCTCTCCCTTCCCCTCACTTTCTACCTTTCCTCTCCCTTTTCGGTCTGTTCCTTCTCCCTCTCCTTCCTTTTGTCCCCGTTCCCCTCTGCTTAGCCTCACTCCTTTCCCCTCACTAAACCACAATGAATAAACATGAAGCTCCCATCTTAGCGGAGCGGGAGGTAAGGGAGAGGGGAGACAGGGGAGAGGGGAGACAGGGGAGAGGGGAGACAGGGGAGATGGGAGACAGGAAACAGGGAAGAAGGGAGACAAGGGAGATAAGGGAGATAGGGAAGAGGGGAGATAAGGGAGAGGGAGACATGAGAGAGGGGAGACAATGGAGATAGAAACAGGGGAGAGGGGAGACAAGAGAGACAGGAAACAGGGAAAATAGGATACAAGGGAGACATGAGACAGGGAAGATGGGAGACAAGGGAGAGGGGAGACAGGGGAAAGGGGAGACAAGGCGGACAAGGGAGAAGGGGAAATATGTTGAAACGTATAAAGAGAGAGAGAGAGAGAGAGAGAGAGAGATGGAGAAAGGAAGTGACAAAAAAATTTGAGATAATACTGAAGGGAGACAAAGGGGGAGAGAATGATGCTAATGTGATGAGAGATGGTAAGTGAGGAGAGAGATTTAGCGAGATTAAGGGAGTGAGAGACGGAAGAAGGGAGAGAGTTAAAGAGAATAGAAAGTGTGAGAGATAGAGGAAGAGATATAGAGAAGGACAGTTGTGAGACAGAGATTCTCTCTCTTCCTTCCTTCATCTTCTTGTCCATCTTTCTCTTATTCTTTCTCCTACATCCCATATTCCTCCCACCATCTCCCACTTCCCCTTTCTCCTCGTTTTCTTCTTACCCTTATTCTCGACCTCCTCATCCTCATTACGGTGTCACTGCAACACGGGAGTCACTGCAACACGGGAGTCACTGCAACACGGGAGTCACTGCAACACGGGAGTCACTGCAACACGGGAGTCACTGCAACACGGGAGTCACTGCAACACGGGAGTCACTGCAACACGGGTGTCACTGCAACACGGGAGTCACTGCAACACGGGTGTCACTGCAACACGGGAGTCACTGCAACACGGGAGTCACTGCAACACGGGAGTCACTGCAACACGGGAGTCACTGACACGGTCACACACGGGTGTCCTGCAACACGAGTCACTGCAACACGGAGTCACTGCAACACGGAGTCACTGCAACACGGGAGTCACTGCAACACAGGAGTCACTGCAACACAGGAGTCACTGCAACACAGGAGTCACTGCAACACAGGAGTCACTGCAACACAGGAGTCACTGCAACACAGGAGTCACTGCAACACAGGAGTCACTGCAACACGGGTCACTGCAACACGGGTCACTGCACACTGGAGAACAAGTGCCCTGATGACTGCAACACCAGGGTGTTGCAAATGACCTATGCACCTCCTTCATCAACATATAATAATAATAATAATAATAATAATAATAATAAAATAATAATAATAATAATAATAATAATAATAATAATAATAATAATAATAATAATAATAATAATAATAATAAATAAGAAAAGAAGAAGAAGAAGAAGAAGAAGAAGAAGAAGAAGAAGAAGAAGCAGAAGAAACAATGAAAATGGATCTAGTAAAGAGTCACTCGTGAACAAACAAATCCACCTAAAAGTAACAATACCTCCATTCAAATCAAACAAAATTCCACAATATCCAGCGAACCGTCTACTGGACCCACAATGTACTCCACAACACTCATATATATATATATATATATATATATATATATATATATATATATATATATATATATATATATATATATATATATAAACAAATCTGGAGAAGAATTGTATTTTTTTTTAACCCAGAGTGAGGTTACAGTCCTGTAACACTGGTGAGGAATTGTGTTACTGTGTTGTGTCTGCTGTAACACTGGTGAGGAATTGTGTTACTGTGTTGTGTCTGCTGTAACACTGGTGAGGAATTGTGTTACTGTGTTGTGTCTGCTGTAACACTGGTGAGGAATTGTGTTACTGTGTTGTGTCTGCTGTAACACTGGTGAGGAATTGTGTTACTGTGTTGTGTCTGCTGTAACACTGGTGAGGAATTGTGTTACTGTGTTGTGTCTGCTGTAACACTGGTGAGGAATTGTGTTACTGTGTTGTGTCTGCTGTAACACTGGTGAGAATTGTGTTACTGTGTTGTGTCTGCTGTAACACTGGTGAGGAATTGTGTTACTGTGTTGTGTCTGCTGTAACACTGGTGAGGAATTGTGTTACTGTGTTGTGTCTGCTGTAACACTGGTGAGGAATTGTGTTACTGTGTTGTGTCTGCTGTAACACTGGTGAGGAATTGTGTTACTGTGTTGTGTCTGCTGTAACACTGGTGAGGAATTGTGTTACTGTGTTGTGTCTGCTGTAACACTGGTGAGGAATTGTGTTACACTGATAACAAACATTCTTACACTTGTTTGAGAAAATAATAATAATAATAATAAAGTATTAATACAAATATTACTTGTTATAATTTTTTATTACCACTACCACAACTACCACCACAACAACTACCACAACTATCACCACAACAACTACCACCACAACTACCACAACTACCACCACAACAACTACCACAACTACCACCACAACTACCACAACAACAACTACCACCACAACAATTACAACAACTACCACCACAACAACTACCACCACAACAACTACCACAACTACCACCACAACAACTACCACAACTATCACCACAACAACTACCACCACAACTACCACCACAACAACTACCACCACAACAATTACCACAACTACCACCACAACAACTACCACAACTACCACCTCAACAACTACCACAACTACCACCACAAAAACTAACACAACTACCACCACCACTACTTAATAATGATACCTCGTAAATAAACACGTCATTGACCTTTGATCCGAGGAGGCTAACACAACTCAATAATGACCAGTAGTTCACTCTCTTTGATCAATTGAACACAATCAAGCCCAGTTCATTGACTGTTCCGACTGTGGGGGTGCTAGTACCTTTGGTGGACAGGTGCGAGCAGGTGTGAGCAGACAGAAGGTTTGTAGATAGTGACTATACAGGGAAATTCTACCGCCCTGCCATGATATTGTAAAACGGAAGCCTGTTAAACATTTTGCACTCTGGCAGGATTCCTGGGGTAAATCTTCCAGTCTACTTACAGTCCTTACCCAATTGACATTACGTACCAAATCTAGTGACAGATAGTAGATAAGTGGTACACAGGTGAACGTAGGTACACAGGTGAACGTAGGTACACAGGTGAACGTAGGTACACAGGTGAACGTAGGTACACAGGTGGCGTTCGGCACCTACAGGTGTTGCTGGTGAAATTTGGCGTGATTGATTAGCGAATCTTTTCAGCGTCGTCTAGCGTAAATCGCTCGCCAAATCGCCTGTTATTTCGCCAGGATCTTGTGATGAGAGTGGCATATACTGTTTGTTCTGTTGTTCTGTTTGATGTGGCGAGTTATTGAAGCTCTTCTTGCTTCACTTACTGTTTCTTGCTTCACTTACTGTCTGTTGCTTCACTTACTGTCTGTTGCTTCACTTACTGTCTCTTGCTTCACTTACTGTCTCTTGCTTCACTTACTGTCTCTTGCTTCACTTACTGTCTGTTGCTTCACTTACTGTCTCTTGCTTCACTTACTGTCTGTTGCTTCACTTACTGTCTGTTGCTTCACTTACTGTCTCTTGCTTCACTTACTGTCTGTTGCTTCACTTACTGTCTCTTGCTTCACTTACTGTCTGTTGCTTCACTTACTGTCTCTTGCTTCACTTACTGTCTGTTGCTTCACTTACTGTCTCTTGCTTCACTTACTGTCTGTTGCTTCACTTACTGTCTCTTGCTTCACTTACTGTCTCTTGCTTCACTTACTGTCTCTTGCTTCACTTACTGTCTCTTGCTTCACTTACTGTCTGTTGCTTCACTTACTGTCTCTTGCTTCACTTACTGTCTGTTGCTTCACTTACTGTCTCTTGCTTCACTTACTGTCTGTTGCTTCACTTACTGTCTCTTGCTTCACTTACTGTCTGTTGCTTCACTTACTGTCTGTTGCTTCACTTACTGTCTGTTGCTTCACTTACTGTCTCTTGCTTCACTTACTGTCTGTTGCTTCACTTACTGTCTCTTGCTTCACTTACTGTCTGTTGCTTCACTTACTGTCTCTTGCTTCACTTACTGTCTCTTGCTTCACTTACTGTCTCTTGCTTCACTTACTGTCTCTTGCTTCATTACTGTGCTCACTTACTGTCTCTTGCTTCACTTACTGTCTGCTTGCTTCACTTACTGTCTGTTGCTTCACTTACTGTCTGTTGCTTCACTTACTGTCTCTTGCTTCACTTACTGTCTTTGCTTCACTTACTGTCTTTGCTTCACTTACTGTCTCTTGCTTCACTTACTGTCTCTTGCTTCACTTACTGTCTTTGCTTCACTTACTGTCTCTTGCTTCACTTACTGTCTGCTTGCTTCACTTACTGTCTCTTGCTTCACTTACTGTCTCTTGCTTCACTTACTGTCTCTTGCTTCACTTACTGTCTCTTGCTTCACTTACTGTGCTTCACTTACTGTCTCTTGCTTCACTTACTGTCTGTTGCTTCACTTACGTCTGTTGCTTCACTACTGTTGTTGCTTCACTTACTGTACTGCTTGCTTCACTAGACTGTACTTACTGTGTATGCTTCACTTACTGTCAAGTCTTGACTTACTGAGCTTAACTAGTCTCTTGCTTCACTTACTGTCTCTTGCTTAACTGTCTCTGCTTACTTACTGTCTGTTGCTTCACTACTGTCTGCTTCACTTACTGTCTTTGCTTCAGACTGTCTGTTGCTCACTACTGTCTGTAGCTTACTTACTGACTTTGCTTCAGTTACTAGCTGAGCAACTGCGCATTACGTGCTCGTGGAGAGTCACTGTGTAACACTGCAGTGAACTGGAGTAGAGACTGAGTGATGCAACTGATGGAGAGACTGGAGGAGACTGGAGAGACGAGGAGAGACTGGGGGAGAGCTGGGAGACTGGAGGAGACTGAGGAGAGACTGGAGGAGAGTGGAGAGAGAACTGAGGAGAGACTGAGCGAGAGACTGAGGAGAATGGAGGAACGATGAGAGAGACTGGAGGAGACTGGAGAGAGACTGGAGGAGAGACTGGAGGAGAGACTGGAGGAGAGACTGGAGAGACCGGAGGAGAGACTGGAGGAGAGACTGGAGGAGAGACTGGAGGAGAGACTGGAGGAGAGACTGGAGGAGAGGCTGGAGGAGAGACTGGAGGAGAGACTGGAGGAGAGACTGGAGGAGAGACTGGAGGAGATGAGAGTGAGGAGAGACTGGAGGAGAGACTGGAGGAGAGACTGGAGGAGAGACTGGAGGAGAGACTGGAGGAGAGACTGGAGGAGAGACTGGAGGAGAGACTGGAGGAGAGACTGGAGGAGAGGCTGGAGGAGAGACTGGAGGAGAGACTGGAGGAGAGGCTGGAGGAGAGGCTGGAGGAGAGACTGGAGGAGAGACTGGAGGAGAGACTGGAGGAGAGACTGGAGGAGAGACTGGAGGAGAGACTGGAGGAGAGACTGGAGGAGAGCTGGAGGAGAGACTGGAGGAGAGGCTGGAGGAGAGACTGGAAGAGAGACTGGAGGAGAGACTGGAGGAGAGGCTGGAGGAGAGCTGGAGGAGAGAACTGGAGGAGAGCTGGAGGAGAGACTGGAGGAGAGACTGGAGGAGAGACTGGAGGAGAGACTGGAGGAGAGACTGGAGAGAGACTGGAGGAGAGGATGGAGGAGAGACTGGAGGAGAGAGACTGGAGGAGAGGCTGGAGGAGAGACTGGAGGAGAGGCTGGAGGAGAGACTGGAGGAGAGACTGGAGGAGAGACTGGAGGAGAGACTGGAGGAGAGACTGGAGGAGAGACTGGAGGAGAGACTGGAGGAGAGACTGGAGGAGAGACTGGAGGAGAGACTGGAGGAGAGACTGGAGGAGAGACTGGGAGACTGGAGGAGACTGGGAGAGACTGGGAGAGACGGAGAGGAGAGGCTGGAGGAGAGACTGGAGGAGAGACTGGAGGAGAGACTGGAGGAGAGCTGGAGGAGAGACTGGAGGAGGAGGAGAGACTGGAGGAGAGACTGGAGGAGAGCTGGAGGAGAGACTGGAGGAGAGACTGGAGGAGAGACTGGAGGAGAGACTGGAGGAGATGGAGGAGAGACTGGAGGAGAGTGGAGAGAGACTGGAGGAGAGACTGGAGGAGAGACTGGAGAGAGACTGGAGGAGAGAGCTGGAGGAGAGACTGGAGGAGAGACTGGAGGAGAGCTGGAGGAGAGCTGGAGGAGAGCTGGAGGAGAGACTGGAGGAGAGACTGGAGGAGAGACTGGAGGAGAGACTGGGAGATGAGGAGAGACTGGAGGAGAGACTGGAGGAGAGACTGGAGGAGAGACTGGAGGAGAGACTGGAGGAGAGACTGGAGGAGGACTGGAGAGACTGGAGGAGAGCTGGAGGAGAGACTGGAGGAGACTGGAGGAGAGACTGGAGGAGAGACTGGAGGAGAGACTGGAGAGACTGGAGGAGAGACTGGAGGGCTAGGAGGACTGGAGGAGGCTGAGAGAGACTGGAAGAGAGAGAGACTGGGAGAGACTGGAGGACTGAGAGACTGGAGGAGAGACTGGAGGAGTGGAGGAGACTGAGAGGATGGAGAGACTGGAGGAGACTGAGAGACTGGAGGAGAGACTGGAGGAGAGCTGGAGGAGGACTGGAGGAGAGACTGGAGGAGAGGCTGGAGGACTGGAAGAGACTGGAGAAGATGGAGAGCTGGAGGAGAGACTGGAGGAGAGCTGGAGGAGAGCTGGAGGAGAGACTGGAGTGAGAAGCTGGAGAGAGGAGACTGGAGGAGAGGCTGGAGAAGCTGGAGGAGAAAGGAGGAGGCTGGAGGAGACTGAGAGAGCTGAGGAGGACTAGGAACTGGAGAAGGCTAGAGTGAGGACTGAGGGAGACATTACCAGTGCCTGGAGAGGCAAGTTGTGACCAAACGACGAGTCTAGTCGTGGTAGAGGAGTGTAAAAGGAAGCGACGACACATATCTGGGCCACACTCGCCTCAGCGGGCGAAATTAGGCAAGAACTGCGCCAAGAATTGCTTCATTACAGACCCGTGCTATGTTAGGTGCTGTGAACGACTGCCTTGAGAGAGAGAGAGAGACAGAGAAACGTGTTGTGGGTAACACATTTCTCTCTCTCTCTCTCTCTCTCTCCTCTCTCTCTCTCCTCTCTCTCTCCACCGTTCTTCCTTTCCCCTCATACACTGTCTCTTTCCACTTTCCCTCTCCCCCTCTCTCAGTTCTTTACTTCTCCCTTTCCATATCCTGCTAATCTTCACCTTGCCTTTTCCCTCTCACTCTCCCCTCTCCCTCTCACGGTACTATTTCCCGTCTTTATCCATCTCCCCTCTCCCACCTCGATATTTCCCTCTCTCTGTATATACAAGATAGGCCTTATATATTCTCCGTATGTACAAGACACGTATATATATATATATATATATATATATATATATATATATATATATATATATATATATATATATATATATATATAAAAAAAAAATATATATAGGCTCTTATCAGGCATTCTAAAAGATTATTATCATACTTAAGAATACCTGATAACATATTCTTTGGGTTCAATAGTCTATGAACGAACTAGAAAAAAAATAATTTCGACACCGGCGCTACCTTGCAAAATATTTAGTCTTAAGTGGGGAACCGCACGTTCCAAGATTCCTATCTGTTGTCAGTATTTATGAAATATCGATCATAACTCTTCATAAAATGGTCAGATTGGAAAAAATTTATCTGTGTCTCTGCCGTGGAGACATCCAGTGCAATTTCCTGCACATCTCCCGAAACATCTCGTGTACATCACCTAAATACCGACTGGTGTGACCGACGGTGATTCTGTACGATGGTTGGGTGATATCTCCCGGCCCCACCAGATGCTGAGGTGAGGGAGAGAGAGAGAGAGAGCTGATGAGCTAGCTGATATAGGTAACAGCTCTTAGCTTATAAATACAGTTAGGAACCATGTCAAAGAGAGAGAGAGAGAGAGAGAGAGAGAGAGAGAGAGAGAGAGAGAGAGAGAGAGAGAGAGAGAATAACAATTAGGTAAAAAAATTCAAGTTTTTTTGGGGGGTCCAGGGAACAAAACGTGAATAAATTAATGTTTTCAGAATCAACACAGCTCACTGAAGGCGATATTTACAAAGGCGTCACAGCCTACAAAGGCACAGAGGTGCGCGTCAGGGTTTCTTTGCTTTACAAAGGTGCCAAAGGTCAGCTGCATTTACTCAGATAATTGTTATGATGAACATTTGTAAATGAGAAATTATGAAAGAGTAAAAAATAGATAAATAGAGATAGATAGATAGAAAAATAGAGATAGAGATAGAGAGAGATAGATAGATAGAGAAGAGAGAAAGAGAGAGAGAGAGTTGAAAGTTTACAATATGCGTTCAACATCTCTTCTGTTTCTCCTTTCCCTCTCCTTCCCTTTACCTTCTCCTCCTGTAGCACCACTTACCTCTTCTACCCCATCATCCTCTTCATTTCTTCCTCCTCTTCCTTCTTCTCCCCTCCTCTTCTTCCTCCTCCTCCTGGATCTTCAGGCGCTGTCATTGATTCGTCTTCCAAGATGTTCGGAGTTTTAAGGTAAGTCGTCAGCCTGCCAGCCACACGCTCCTTATTGATCTTAGTATCCAATCCATGGATTAGAGGCACCGATCCAAGGATTAGAGACACCACTCCATGGATTAGAGGCACCAAACTATGGACTAGAAGCACTAATTTATGGATAAGAAGCTTCAATCCATGTATTCGAAGCACCAGTCCACGGGTGAAAGGGAGTAATCCAAAGACTGAATCATGACTTATAGTAACCAGTCTGAAAGTTAGAATGGGTGAAACGAAAAGAAGCTCCCAATCCAGTAAATAAAGGCACCAATATAATAATTAGAAGCCCCAATCTACGGATTATAGACATTAATTCCAAGGACCAGAAGCACCAATGCCAGGACTAGAGGCACCAGTGCCAGGACTAGAGGCACCAATGCCAGGACTAGAGGCCCCAATGTCAGGACTAGAGGCACCAGTGCCAGGACTAGAGGCACCAATGCCAGGACTAGAGGCACCAATGTCAGGACTAGAGGCACCAGTGCCAGGACTAGAGGCACCAATGCCAGGACTAGAGGCACCAATATCAGGACTAGAGGCACCAGTACCAGGAATAGAGGCACCAATGCCAGGACTAGAGGCACCAATGTCAGGACTAGAGGCCCCAATGTCAGGACTAGAGGCACCAATGCCAGGACTAGAAGCACCAGTATCAGGACTAGAGGCACCAATGCTAGGACTAGAGGTACCAATACTAGGATTAGAGGCAATAATCCAAGAAACAGAGACTTCAACCAAGAGATTAAAGACACCAATCTATGGATTAGAATTATCATAGACTCATTCTAAATCTACACACTGTAGTTACTTCCTATTGGAGCAGGCGGTTCTGCAGACACTAATATAACCCAAGTGGAAAGCATTGTTGCAAAATGTACAATAAGTGATAATAAAATTTAAGGAAAACAAGACTCTTGAACGCCGTCTCTATATACTGAAGGGGATTTATCAACAGACACACCCAGCTGTCTTCAAGAAGGTATGCAACGGGTTCCTCCTGAATGTTTCTGGTCTGGTAAGCTGTGATGCTTACTCCGGACTGGGTCCTACTCGTTCCAATCTTCAGACTGATCAAGCCGTCAAAGAGAAGACGTGATTTGGGATCGGGTAGCGGGGGTGATGAAATTCAGACCATCTACTGGTAGATAACAGGTAAGTAGACTAAACACTGTCTTGAAACAACGATTTAAGAGCTCAATAGTCCTGGAGCTCACTAGTCCTGGAGCTCACTAGTCCTGGAGCTCACTAGTCCTGGAGCTCACTAGTCCTGGAGCTCACTAGTCCTGGAGCTCACTAGTCCTGGAGCTCACTAGTCCTGGAGCTCACTAGTCCTGGAGCTCACTAGTCCTGGAGCTCACTAGTCCTGGAGCTCACTAGTCCTGGAGCTCACTAGTCCTGGAGCTCACTAGTCCTGGAGCTCACTAGTCCTGGAGCTCACTAGTCCTGGAGCTCACTAGTCCTGGAGCTCACTAGTCCTGGAGCTCACTAGTCCGCACTTCAAGGAGAGACTAAAGGAAATCAACACAACATCGGTGAAAGAGAGAAGAGCGAGGGGGCGAGGCAAGACAACGATGTACTCAAATGGTAAACAAAAAAGACAATACCGTGATTGGAACAATACACAAATAAACCAGCACAGGAGAGAAACACTTATGACGACCTTTCGCTCAGACCTGGACTATTAACTAGTTACACAGTGTCTAATGTGCTCAAATGATTTGACAGTGTGAACAAGGGCACACTGCCTGACCTCCGACACAACATATGTAGAGGAAACACACCATACAGTGTCTACCTTAGGCATGATAAGGCCAGGAGCCAAAGAAGGTAGAATTTTAAATTACGACAAAAGCGTTTCAGAAAGGATATTAGAAAATATTTCTACGCTAATAGGGTGGTTGGTGGCAGCTGTGGGATCAGAGGCAGGAAATGTGTGCCAAAACTACTCCAAACTTCAAAAAACTTACACGATAAATTCATTATAGACTCCTGGATACCACGAGAAGACCTTCAACTCCTGTAGCCACAGATATAAACATCACACACACTACGAATAAGTAAACAAATCACCAACTAAAAACACCGGTTTATATATATGTAAGGAGGGGAATTTCATGACTTGAATTTTATAGCGTGATATTATTAAGGTGTTTTAAGCAAGTCTTGGCTCTAGCAGGATGGTTTAGCAGGCTTCAGGGTGAAGCAGTATTGTTGCTCACAAGTATCGTTCCCTCGAGCGATATTTACAATTGGCTCGAACGATATTCTCTGCGTCCCCTCCAAGGCGCAGTCTTTGTCGTTTTTGAATAAAAGTTTTATGTATATTGCTTGTGTTGTGGGAGGTAAGAAGAGGGAGAGGCTCGGGGGAGGGTTGTGGGAGGTAAGAAGAGGGAGAGGCTCGGGGGAGGGGTACGATGGAGAGATGGAAGGAAGGAGAGAGGGGACTTATACTCATTTGTGGTGGTGGGGATCAAGCTCAAGCTCTTGGGGTCTTCCTTCTTCACTATTATGTCTCCACAACCCCCTCGTGGGTATTGTTATGTTTACCTTTGAACCTCATCTCGTGAAGCATTCATCTTCCAGGTCCTCCTCACACTGGGAACCCTCCTCCTCACACTGGGAACCCTCCTCCTCACACTGGGAACCCTCCTCCTCACACTGGGAACCCTCCTCCTCACACTGGGAACCCTCCTCCTCACACTGGGAACCCTCCTCCTCACACTGGGAACCTCTCCTCACACTGGGAACCTCCTCCTCACACTGGGAACCCTCCTCCTCACACTGGGAACCCTCCTCCTCACACTGGGAACCCTCCTCCTCACACTGGGAACCCTCCTCCTCACACTGGGAACCCTCCTCCTCACACTGGGAACCCTCCTCCTCCACTGGGAACCCTCCTCCTCACACTGGGAACCCTCCTCCTCACACTGGGAACCCTCCTCCTCACACTGGGAACCCTCCTCCTCACACTGGGAACCCTCCTCCTCACACTGGGAACCCTCCTCCTCACACTGGGAACCCTCCTCCTCACACTGGGAACCCTCCTCCTCACACTGGGAACCCTCCTCCTCCACTGGGAACCCTCCTCCTCACACTGGAACCCTCCTCCTCACACTGGGAACCCTCCTCCTCACACTGGGAACCCTCCTCCTCACACTGGGAACCCTCCTCCTCACACTGGGAACCCTCCTCCTCACACTGGGAACCCTCCTCCTCACACTGGGAACCCTCCTCCTACACTGGGAACCCTCCTCCTCACACTGGGAACCCTCCACCTAACACTGGGAACCCTCCTCCTCACACTGGGAACCCTCCTCCTACACTGGGAACCCTCCTCCTCACACTGGGAACCCTCCACCTAACACTGGGAACCCTCCTCCTCACACTGGGAACCCTCCTCCTCACACTGGGAACCCTCCACCTCATACTGGGAACCCTCCTCCTCACACTGGGAACCCTCCTCCTCACACTGGGAACCCTCCCCTACCTCACACTGGGAACCCTCCCCTCACACTGGGAACCCTCCCCTCACACTGGGAACCCTCCTCCTCACACTGGGAACCCTCCCCTACACTGGGAACCCTCCTCCTCACACTGGGAACCCTCCACCTCACACTGGGAACCCTCCACCTCACACTGGGAACCCTCCACCTCACACTGGGAACCCTCCACCTCACACTGGGAACCCTCCACCTCACACTGGGAACCCTCCACCTCACACTGGGAACCCTCCACCTCACACTGGGAACCCTCCTTCTGTCATCAAGTAATATTTACAATGTTATGGTAGACCATAACATTGTAAATATTACATATTTACAATGTTATGGTCTACCGTGCGTCATGTTATGGTCTACCGTGCGTCATGGTATGGTCTACCGTGCGTCATGTTATGGTCTACCGTGCGTCATGTCATGGTCTACCGTGCGTCATGTCATGGCAACATAACCTGAGAGGTGAATTTCTCTCTGTATATACATAGATTATTTTAATCCCTGTTTCAGATATTAAAATATTCTTGTCTGGCGGTGAAGAGTTATGTTCTGCCTTAATGACCCTCGTGTAGTCGATAGGCTTTAAACCGCCTTGTCCATGCCTAGTCTTGGTCCTCACCATTTTTTTATTCTCTGTTTACGTTCATTTTGTCAACATCTCTGAGTATCCTGAACGTCGTGATCATGTCTCTTCATCTTCATGCCTCATATGTTCTGAAATTCAGCGCCTCAGTATTACCCTTACAAATTGTGATGTGTAATTAAGGTCTACACTGAGAGGTGTGTGTCTCAGTGTGCATACACTGAGAAGTGTGTGTCTCAGTGTGCATACACTGATAGGCTTTAAACCACATTTACCAGCTATCAAGAGGTAGCCAGACAAGAAATCTTTAGATTTTCACTCGCATTTTTATAGGAATGTGGAATCGTGGGCCCCATGCTGAACCTTCACCAGCTCTAGAGCTCCACTAGACCACCTCCAGTAACAACCCCTCTTTCCCCCGGGCTGATGTTGTCTCCCCTCGGGTGATTCCATTGTCTCCCCTCCCTTGTCTTGGTCTGGGGTAAAAACAATGAAATACTCTGTCAATACACTTTTGGGGCGAAGGCAGCAATTTTCACCCATTAATATTCCTGTCTGGTATGTGGAAGTGGGGAGACACCCGGACAAGTTTGACTCTCATTTTCTCTCTCTCAAACTCTCATCTCTCTCTCTCTCTCTCTCTCTCTCTCTCTCTCTCTCTCTCTATCTCCCATTCTCTCTCTCTCATAAAGTATAGAGTTCAATAGTGTTTATTGCCTGGTAATCCTGACAACATACAGTGTTAAGTGTGTATGAATGACAGGAGTGAGAGTCAGCTGTCAGCCATACAGTGCTACGCCTCTATGAACCATAAAGTTACTCTCATTAATAACGCTGCAACACAAGTGTTACTAACATATATAACTCTGTAACAAGATTCTGTTATACCTCACATGACAACTGACCATGTACACAGAAAGAGCTTTCTGTGTAAAGCTCCTCTTTTCAGTGTGAATTTTTTTAAATTCAATTGAAAAAAGTTAAAAACTTTCACAGTCCTCCCTAAATCTATTCTGGAAGACCTAGTGCAATCGCATAAAAAAAAAAAAAATATATATATATATATATATATATATATATATATATATATATATATATATATATATATATATATATATATATATATATATATGCAAGACAACCACTATGAAAAATAGAGGAATTCCAAGCGCTTTCGTGACTACTCACATTATCAAGGAACTATAAAAGGAAACATGACAAGAGGACTTATATAAGGGCAAGACTACACCTCACAGTCACATCACACTAACAAAGACTACACCTCACAGTAGCGTAACATCTCACGACTCTGTGAAGAGGAAAACAAGAAAGGACCTGAAACTCTTCCCAAGAATTAAGATTAGTCCAATTTATCATTAAATTCTTCCTCTATTTTTTCATAGTGGTTGTCTTGCATATTCTGATATCACCTGATTACTGTGATCTTTTGCTTTATATATATATATATATATATATATATATATATATATATATATATATATATCTCGCTCTACAGATCAGCCCTATAAGAGAGCTGACTATTTGACCTTACTACCGCAAGGGGACTATCTTACTACCACAAGAGAAAGTCCCTTGCGGTAGTAAGGTCAAATAGATCAGACTATATGACCTTACCACCGCAAGGGGACTTCTCTTCCCCCTGACTATAAATTTTGAGCCAGAGCTGGACGCTCTGGCAGTCATTATTAAACCACTAACTAAACTAACTAAACGATTTTGAGTTAGCAAACAAATATGATTTTTTTTTCTTTAAAAAAAAAGAAATAGAGGGATTTAAAAACAGAGTTTTGAATTTACGTTGAAAATTATGTCCAGCGAAATAATAATAATTATAATAATAAAATAATAAAAATATTACTAGTAATAATAAAAATAAAAATAATAATAGTAATAATAATAAATGAATTCTTTACTAAATTATCAGCTTTGGAGAGGAAAATTTAGAGCATTTTCATATTTGATGACAAGTTTATAGAAAACGAGAGCCTTTGTGTGTGTACTCTCCTAATTGTGGTTGCAGGGGTCGATTCACAGCTCCTGGCCCCGCCGCATTGCTGGTCGTTACTAGGTCCACTCTCTCCCTGCTCCATGAGCTTTATCATACCTCTTTTTGAAGCTATGTATGGATCCTGCCTCCACAACATCACATTCCAGATAGTTCCACTTTCTGACAATTCTGTGACTGAAGAAATACTTCCTAACATCCCTGTGACTCATCTGAGTTTTCACCTTGTTGCTGTGTCCCATCTCTGGAACATCCTGTCGCTAGACACCTCGTTAATTCCTCTCAGTATTTTATACGTCGTTATCATGTCTTTCCTATCCTTCCTGTCCTCCAGTGTCGTCAGGTTGATTTCCACCCAGAGTGATTCTTGCACCCCGTCCCATCCACACACACACCACTCAATGCACTCTTACCGCTTCATATATCTCAATGGTGTCCTCGGAGATAAAGAAATCAATAGAGGATAATTTAGTATAGAGCAGCGGCTGCCGACAAGTGTTCGTGGCATCCAAATCCCTAATTAGAAGGATTACATTGACGGGGGAGGGAAGGAGGCGTTAAGGATCGTACAAGTGGTGTGTGAGAGGCAGTCAGGTCGTATTCAAGGAAGGGGAGGTCATCTCAAACTCCCTAAATCAAGAGATGATCACCAGCAGCGAGGCACCAACCTGGAAGGGTCATTAGGATGTGTCTTGCGTCCGGCAGCGAGGGTAGGAGGCTGGGGTACGATAACTGCTGGTTGTTGCGTGCGTGAGGTCTCAATGTTGTGGTCGTGAGCTCAGTCTTACTGCAGCTTGCAACAAGCTTGAGGCTTACTGCAGCTTGCAACAAGCTTCAGTCCTACTGCAGCTTGCATCAAGCTTCACTCTTACACTGCTGCTGCCTTGGTAACCTTACTGGACGCTTGTGCTACGAGGGACTATTATATACATTACTCTATTATGCATCTATTACTGAGTGCTCGACTGCATTAACTTATATTAATTTGCCACAGTTTTCGAAGAATTAAAAAAAAAACAGATTGAACTTAAAATATAAACATACAACTAAAACATCAAACAGGTGCTTGAAAAAAAAAACCATGAGCTGTCGAGTTGGTGAGGAAATATACTAAAAAAGTGAAGAAATTTCTTAAATGTGTTTGAAGAGACTAATAACCAATAAATGTTATTTCTTTGAAATATTCAAGTGCAAATTAAAAAAAAATGTAGCTCTTGGCAATTTTATGAAATAATAAATACTTTTTAACTACGAAAAGGCTTCTAATTGAATACACTCAGTGAATCTATTTATTTACAAAATTATCGTATTGAAATAATTACAAAAAATAAGAGATAAAAAAAAAAAAAAAAAATGAGTGACGGAGGAATGCCATCAGAAAACTTTCTCTGACACGTCCAAAACAGCCATAAACCACGACCAAAACATGTTTCAACCAACATCAAGACATTAGATAGCCCCTGACGATACTTCCAAAACCCATAAAACTAAATTGAAACAACTTAACTGGACATTAAATGCCTGGAGGAGCCAATAAAGACCACCGGGGCTCCTAAATCGATACATCAATACAAGTTTTGGACAAGTTTTGAATCTGGCACCAGGGCCGGCCACCTAGCAGCGGGCGCCACCCACAAGGAAGTTGAATCGAATAAAAACGACGTCCAACAAAAACTACGACGACAGCTGACCAGCAGAACGACACATCTCAAAGAGACAGGAAGCTAGATAGGAAAATGGATGTTACTGGCTATGATGATCTTAGCTTCCACTTATCCGGCTAGAAGGAAAGACAGCCAGCCGCTGTAAGGACAGCCAGCTTAGAAATAACGACAGACAGCCGGTTTAAGGACAGTCGACTAGAAATAAAGCCAGCCAGCCGTTGTAGAACCGTCATGAGGACGCCCCGCTGAGGCACGTCAACGGATCTCGTTAGACAGGATGCCATCTGCCATAGAGGGAGCTGTGACCATCTGCCGTAGAGGGAGCTGTGACCATCTGCCGTAGAGGGAGCCGTGACCAAATGCCGCAGGAGCCGTGACCATCTGCCGTACGAGCCGTGACCATCTGCCATAGAGGGAGCCGTGACCATCTGCCATAGAGGGACCCGTGACCATCTGCCATAGAGGGATACGTGACCATCTGCCATAGAGGGAGCCGTGACCATCTGCCATAGAGGGAGCCGTGACCATCTGCCATAAATGGAGCCGTGACCATCTGCCGTTGATGGAGCCGTGATTATGTCATAAGAGCCACAACCGTCTGCCGTAGGAGCCACAAATAACTGCTATAGAAGGAAACCTAACCATCTGTCATAGGAACCGCAACCATCTGCCATAGAAAGAGCCACAACAACCTACCATAGAAGGAGCCACAACAATCTGCCATAGGAGCCACAACTATCTGCCGTAGGAGCCACAACAATCTGCCATAGGAGCCACAACTATCTGCCGTAGGAGCCACAACTATCTGCCGTAGGAGCCGCAGCCATCTGCCATAGAAGGAGCCACAGGAGCCACAGCCATCTACCATATTAGCCACAACCATCTGCCATAAGAGCCACAACCATCTGCCATACAAGGAGCCACAACCATCTGCCAGAAAAGGAGTCACAACATATAAATTTTGGGACGATCAGAAATCGTTGTAATGTATACGTTAAGGAACGTTCATTGAGGCAGCTGCTACGTTTGTCAGAAGGAACGTTGAGGCATCTACGTTTGTTAGAAGGAACGTTCAATGAATCAGCTGCTACGTTCGTCTGGAGAACGTTCCCTTAGGAGTCTACTGTTACGTTCCCTTGCAGGAACGTTGGTTGCTGGAGAGGACAGGATGCGACAGAACAACGACACAACAAGAACCTCTGCGGAGGCTCAGCAGAGGCCACTGGGTGAGTACGGATGAGAGGACAGTCCTGGGAGCACCGTAAATCAAGTTATGGTGGTCAAGGGGAACAGTGTGAGGGGAAAGGGACTTGAGGGGAAGGGATGTGAGGGGGAAGCGACGTGAAGGGAAGGGACGTGAAGGGAAAGATGTGAGGGGAAGGAGGTTTAGGGAAGTCTTGGTAGAGATACCTGGGCATGTTTCCTTATACCCGCTGTCCCTGTTCACCTAGCAGTAAGTAGGTACCTGGGTGTTAGTCGACTGGTGTGGGTCGCATCCTGGGGGACAAGACTGAAGTACCACAATGGAAATAATAGAGTTGTCGATGACGCACTGACTTTCTTGGGTTATCCTGGGTGGTTAACCCTCCGGGTTAAAAATCCGAACAAATTTTATCATATAATGGGGGTCTAGAGCTATGCTGGAGGAGTCTCTCCTTCAGTTTGTGCCTCCCAGAACTCACGTACCTCGCGCCAACACTTCTACGCTACAGGAAAATGAATCCCTTGTAAAGTCCACTTTAGGAAGATCGTTAAATTTCTTTCCATTCATGACAAGTTATGGATACACGCCTCACTTTCTCAGGCTAGGTAGACTGCAACTTCTAACAGGCTACCACACTCCTCACTTTCTCAGGCTAGGTAGACTGCAACTTCTAACAGGCTACCACACTCCTCACTTTCTCAGGCTAGGTAGACTGCAGCTTCTAACAGGCTACCACACTCCTCACTTTCTCAGGCTAGGTAGACTGCAACTTCTAACAGGCTACCACACTCCTCACTTTCTCAGGCTAGGTAGACTGCAGCTTCTAACAGGCTACCACACGCCTCACTTTCTCAGGCTAGGTAGACTGCAACTTGCAACAGGCTACCACACGCCTTACTTTCTCAGGCTAGGTAGACTGCAACTTGCAACAGGCTACCACACTCCTCACTTTCTCAGGCTAAGTAGACTGCAGCTTCTAACAGGTTACCACACGCCTCACTTTCTCAGGCTAGGTAGACTGCAACTTGCAACAGGCTACCACACTCCTCACTTTCTCAGGCTAGGCAGACTGCAACTTGCAACAGGCTAACACACGCCTCACTTTCTCAGGCTAGGTAGACTGCAACTTGCAACAGGCTAACACACGCCTCACTTTCTCAGGCTAGGCAGACTGCAACTTGCAACAGGCTAACACACGCCTCACTTTCTCAGGCTAGGCAGAATGCAACTTGCAACAGGCTACCACATCGCCTTCCCAACCTTCTCTCTCCTTCATGCCATCAAATGAACTAGAAAAGCAAATTCTAGCAGACCGCCTGAGTGAATGAGGGGAAGTGTGCGTTCCCAGCTTCACTAAAAACATTATTGAATGGGAGACTCGCGGCTTCAACACCAATAACCAGCTGCGACGCTGACCTACAGTCCAGCTGGGACAGTTCCATTTCTGAAGAGTTACATAAAATATGCTCGTGGCAACAATATAAAGACTGAGTCTCAGTAGCTGTGAGTGCACATCACTCTAGAGACTAACTCGCCAGAGAGATTTTTTTCGTCCGACTTAGTTTACTTTTTTTAATAAGCGTACATGTTTTCCTTTCATATACAAGTTTCATTAAGATCGGCCAACAAACAAAAATATATACTGAAAATTGGATTTGGCAGCATCGCCTGACGTACCGGCACTGCCAAAATTATTTTTGGCTCCCTACTGATATAACAATGCTAAACCGATTTTATCATGAAATTAAATACTGTAATATACCTATTTCCCCCCCCCCCCAAAATAGAGTTGGTATATTTTTGACATTTAGTAAAATATCTGCCCTTTACCTCCTCCCCCCAATTGCAAAAAAGTGCTACTGCGAAAATAATTCCACCACCTTGTGAAAAATTCATTGTTGAATGTTTATGGAAATTTTTTGAGGGTATCAATAAATAGGTACACCTCTCGACCAACAGATCCTCTTTATTTTAGTGGTTCTTTCCCCAGCTGCTCTTATTCACTCAGTATGAGTGTATTATTGTGTGGTTCTTCCCCCCAGCTGCTCTTATTCACTCAGTATGAGTGTATTATTGTGTGGTTCTTCCCCCCAGCTGCTCTTATTCACTCAGTATGAGTATTATTGTGTGGTTCTTCCCCCCAGCTGCTCTTATTCACTCAGTAAGAGTGTATTATTGTGTGGTTCTTCGCCCCAGCTGCTCTTATTCACTCAGTATGAGTGTATTATTGTGTGGTTCTTCCCCCCAGCTGCTCTTATTCACTCAGTATGAGTATTATTGTGTGGTTCTTCCCCCCAGCTGCTCTTATTCACTCAGTATGAGTGTATTATTGTGTGGTTCTTCGCCCCAGCTGCTCTTATTCACTCAGTATGAGTGTATTATTGTGTGGTTCTTCCCACCAGCTGCTCTTATTCACTCAGTATGAGTATTATTGTGTGGTTCTTCCCCCCAGCTGCTCTTATTAACTCAGTATGAGTGTATTATTGTGTGGTTCTTCGCCCCAGCTGCTCTTATTCACTCAGTATGAGTATTATTGTGTGGTTCTTCCCCAGCTGCTCTTATTCACTCAGTATGAGGTATTATTGTGTGGTTCTCTCCCCCAGCTGCTCTTATTCACTCAGTATGAGTATTATTGTGTGGTTCTTCCCCCAGCTGCTCTTATTCACTCAGTATGAGTATTATTGTGTGGTTCTTTCCCCAGCTGCTCTTATTCACTCAGTATGAGTGTATTATTGTGTGGTTCTTCCCCAGCTGCTCTTATTCACTCAGTATGAGTATTATTGTGTGGTTCTTCCCCCCAGCTGCTCTTATTCACTCAGTATGAGTGTATTATTGTGTGGTTCTTCCCCCAGCTGCTCTTATTCACTCAGTATGAGTATTATTGTGTGGTTCTTCCCCCAGCTGCTCTTATTCACTCAGTATGAGTATTATTGTGTGGTTCTTCCCCCCAGCTGCTCTTATTCACTCAGTATGAGTATTATTGTGTGGTTCTTCCCCCAGCTGCTCTTATTCACTCAGTATGAGTATTATTGTGTGGTTCTTCCCCCCAGCTGCTCTTATTCACTCAGTATGAGTATTATTGTGTGGTTCTTCCCCAGCTGCTCTTATTCACTCAGTATGAGTATTATTGTGTGGTTCTTCCAGCTGCTCTTATTCACTCAGTATGAGGTATTATTGTGTGGTTCTTCCCCAGCTGCTCTTATTCACTCAGTATGAGTATTATTGTGTGGTTCTTCCCCCAGCTGCTCTTATTCACTCAGTATGAGTATTATTGTGTGTTCTCCCAGCTGCTCTTATTCACTCAGTATGAGTATTATTGTGTGTTCTTCCCCAGCTGCTCTTATTCACTCATATGAGTATTATTGTGTGGTTCTTCCCCAGCTGCTCTTATTCACTCAGTATGAGTGTATTATTGTGTGGTTCTTCCCCCAGCTGCTCTTATTCACTCAGTATGAGTATTATTGTGTGGTTCTTCCCCCCAGCTGCTCTTATTCACTCAGTATGAGTATTATTGTGTGGTTCTTCCCCCCAGCTGCTCTTATTCACTCAGTATGAGTATTATTGTGTGGTTCTTCCCCCCAGCTGCTCTTATTCACTCAGTATGAGTGTATTATTGTGTGGTTCTTCCCCCAGCTGCTCTTATTCACTCAGTATGAGTGTATTATTGTGTGGTTCTTCCCCCAGCTGCTCTTATTCACTCAGTATGAGTGTATTATTGTGTGGTTCTTCCCCCATCTGCTCTTATTCACTCAGTATGAGTGTATTATTGTGTGGTTCTTCCCCCCAGCTGCTCTTATTCACTCAGTATGAGTGTATTATTGTGTGGTTCTTCCCCCCAGCTACTCTTATTCACTCAGTATGAGTATTATTGTGTGGTTCTTCCCCCCAGCTGCTCTTATTCACTCAGTATGAGTGTATTATTGTGTGGTTCTTCCCCCAGCTACTCTTATTCACTCAGTATGAGTATTATTGTGTGGTTCTTCCCCAGCTGCTCTTATTCACTCAGTATGAGTATTATTGTGTGGTTCTTCCCCCAGCTGCTCTTATTCACTCAGTATGAGTATTATTGTGTGGTTCTTCCCCCAGCTGCTCTTATTCACTCAGTATGAGTATTATTGTGTGGTTCTTCCCCCCAGCTGCTCTTATTCACTCAGTATGAGTATTATTGTGTGGTTCTTCCCCCAGCTGCTCTTATTCACTCAGTATGAGTATTATTGTGTGGTTCTTCCCCCAGCTGCTCTTATTCACTCAGTATGAGTATTATTGTGCGGTTCTTCCCCCAGCTGCTCTTATTCACTCAGTATGATTTATTATTGTGTGGTTCTTCCCCCAGCTGCTCTTATTCACTCAGTATGAGTGTATTATTGTGTGGTTCTTCCCCCAGCTGCTCTTATTCACTCAGTATGAGTATTATTGTGTGGTTCTTCCCCCCAGCTGCTCTTATTCACTCAGTATGAGTATTATTGTGTGGTTCTTCCCCCCAGCTGCTCTTATTCACTCAGTATGAGTATTATTGTGTGGTTCTTTCCCCAGCTGCTCTTATTCACTCAGTATGAGTATTATTGTGTGGTTCTTCCCCCAGCTGTTCTTATTCACTCAGTATGAGTGATTATTGGTGGTTCTTCCCCCAGCTGCTCTTATTCACTCAGTATGAGTATTATTGTGTGGTTCTTCCCCCAGCTGCTCTATTCACTCAGTATGAGTATTATTGTGTGGTTCTTCCCCCCAGCTGCTCTTATTCACTCAGTATGAGTATTATTGTGTGGTTCTTCCCCCAGCTCTCTTATTCACTCAGTATGAGTATTATTGTGTGGTTCTTCCCCCAGCTGCTCTTATTCACTCAGTATGAGTGTATTATTGTGTGGTTCTTCCCCAGCTCTCTTATTCACTCAGTATGAGTGTATTATTGTGTGGTTCTTCCCCCAGCTGCTCTTATTCACTCAGTATGAGTGTATTATTGTGTGGTTCTTCCCCCAGCTGCTCTTATTCACTCAGTATGAGTGTATTATTGTGTGGTTCTTCCCCCCAGCTGCTCTTATTCACTCAGTATGAGTGATTATTGTGTGGTTCTTCCCCCAGCTCTCTTATTCACTCAGTATGAGTGTATTATTGTGTGGTTCTTCCCCCCAGCTACTCTTATTCACTCAGTATGAGTATTATTGTGTGGTTCTTCCCCCCAGCTGCTCTTATTCACTCAGTATGAGTGTATTATTGTGTGGTTCTTCCCCCCAGCTACTCTTATTCACTCAGTATGAGTGTATTATTGTGTGGTTCTTCCCCCCAGCTGCTCTTATTCACTCAGTATGAGTGTATTATTGTGTGGTTCTTCCCCCAGCTACTCTTATTCACTCAGTATGAGTGTATTATTGTGTGGTTCTTCCCCCCAGCTGCTCTTATTCACTCAGTATGAGTGTATTATTGTGTGGTTCTTCCCCCAGCTCTCTTATTCACTCAGTATGAGTATTATTGTGTGTTCTTCCCCAGCTGCTCTTATTCACTCAGTATGAGTGTATTATTGTGTGGTTCTTCCCCCCAGCTACTCTTATTCACTCAGTATGAGTATTTGAAGCAAGATGGAAAATAACTGAAAAGGTTTGTATATGTCAGGTTCAAGGGTTGGACAGCAAGACACGACGTTATTGTTACCTATGAAGCTCAGTTACAGTAGTGTGTCAGCTCTGTATTGTTCCAACTATGGTATTGTGGGTTATAAGTTGTCCCAACACTCTGTATTGTGACCTAGTCTTCATGAACTAAGTCATAGTTTGTGTTGGAATCGAC
Source organism: Cherax destructor (assembly GCA_009830355.1). Classification (NCBI taxonomy): domain Eukaryota; kingdom Metazoa; phylum Arthropoda; class Malacostraca; order Decapoda; family Parastacidae; genus Cherax; species Cherax destructor. The sequence continues at coordinate 331,218 of WNWK01000631.1, forward strand.
TTGACTCAATACTGGGAACTGGTGAGGAATCTGAGTCACCTCTTTTAAGAGACTTATGTTCAAGTTTGTTCAAGTTTGTAAGCAGTTCACAGGGAACAAGCAATGGCAACAATATTTTTTTTACTTAAAGATGTGAAAGTAACATGCGTTCACATCACAGTTGTCATGACAACTGTGTGATGTGAACGAGATAGGAATAGTGCAGAGTGAGGCATGAGTTTCTAATGATTTTGAATATCAGCATTGAAGATTTGAAGGGAATCATTAGAAGAATATTGACAATTTATTACATATAAACTAATCTTCTATTTCATCACTAAAAATGGCCAATTAGGATATATACAGCCTAAAATTAACTCAAACCATCCATTAAAATACCAGTTGTGAAAGTTGAAAACTAAACTCAAGAGGCATCTTAGCTCAGAGACTAATATCGTAAAATACAACACAAGTTTGAAGCCTCTCCGTATATATATTATCAAGTTAACAGTGTTGAAGTGAGAGGACAGTTTCTGTTATGGAAAAACAAATTATGACAAACGTCAAAATAAATTTAAAAAAGTTTAGTGTTTAATGTTTAACTAAGCAGACATGTAAGTAATCAAGTTGAATTAAAACTGAGTACATTATGTACAATGTTTGTACAATAGTCATGAGGACAGACGTATAAAGTGCACAGAAGTAAATTTGTGTAGATATAACTTATAATGCAGTGAGGTCAAACTGACTTATTCTGATCACAGGAAACACTACAGTTACATCCCACATAACAATTAATAAAAGTGGTATATTTAAACTTACCCAGCTTAAAATCATGGAGATTCGATCGAAGTGGAGAATAAGTCCAGTTCCTTGGATCGAGAGCCCCTCATAAGCATCAAGGCAAAATAATACTATAGTATTTTGACATTAAAATGCACCTCGACACTCCATTAACAAGGCAACAGTCTTAGTGGCGTACAATAGAAGAAATTGAAGCCAACTGTTGCGCCCTGGACAAGTCTGGGACCTGTTTCGTCCTGGCTATCAACACTCACAGAACTGAAGGTCCTCTTATAAAGAAAATCGTAAAGGGTTCAATAGGAAATCATCTATGCTTCTTCCTGGTTTTTATTAATAAACCATAGAAGTTTTTTATTAATTTTTTAAAATGGTGTCACCAGAGAACAAAGTACTTAAGAAATTTACACTAAGTTCACTTAATAAGTTAGTGTACAATACACAATATTCTGTCTTAATACTGACTGCTCTAGTATCAAGACAGTCATGTCACATAATATTACGTTGTTTGACTCAACCCCAACGAGTCAGAAGGCATAACACTAAATAATTCACTCGTGCCGTAGTGTATCTAGGACACAGAATATTCACAACTTTTCCACAAAGAGTAACAACTTTCATTACACTAAGTGGGAATAGGAATGTTCTACACTTGGAGGAATTTTCAGAGGAGTGTTTCGCATGACTTCCTCGCCGTCTTCTAAGTATGGTGACTCGCTCCTGGCACAGCTAGAGACAAACACCAGTGTCTCGAGAGGCATCTGTCTGATACTGGAGGGTCACTAGGACCCCTCATGAGTGGCCAGAAAAACTAAATCCAGGAGTCGAGGTTCTCTTCTCACGAAATGTGAGGGAGGACTGACCTCTATGAGAGAACAGTTGATGAGTGCCTGAGGTGAAGCTGGGAGCCACAACACGACGTGGCGTCACCGTGGTCAGGAGGGAATTCCTGTCGGGTTTAATGAGTGGATGGCTAGTTAATTGACGACATGTGAAATCTTACCTAGTTATATATAAAATTATATGATAAAAGATATATACATGGAATATATAATTTTCTCGTATAACTTGCGTACAACTCAAGATACGCAATACCAACGAACGTAGTCTGTGTTTACCCATTATACGTTCATCTATGACACGTTCACCCATCACACGTTCACCCATCACACGTTCACCCATCACACGTTCACCCATCACGTTCACCCATCACACGTTCACCCATCACACGTTCACCCATCACACGTTCACCCATCACGTTCACCCATCACGTTCACCCATCACATTCATCCATCACGTTCAACCATCACGTTCACCCATCACGTTCACCCATCACGTTCACCCATTACACGCTCGCACACACAATCACCCATCACACGTTCACCCATCACGTTCACCCATCACACGTTCACCCATCACGTTCACCCATCACGTTCACCCATCACAATCACCCATCACACGTTCACCCATCACAATCACCCATCACGTTCACCCATCACGTTCACCCATCACGTTCACCCATCACGTTCACCCATTACACGGAAACAAAATCTGTGAAAGTCCTATATGATACACAGGTCACCCAGGCATGCAAATAGACTTCATGAATCTTGTCCTATATACACCAACGTCGAAATATATACGTATATATATATATATATATATATATATATATATATATATATATATATATATATATATATATATATATATATATATATATATATATATATAAATAATAATAACAACAACAACAAAAACAACAACAATAATAATAATAATAATAATAATAATAATAATAATAATATAATAATAATGACCTCAGTTACTGAACCACAAAACTTTCAAAGACTCTAACAGCATATTTCGTTTAGCCAATTAAAATGGATAGCGATGTCATAAGTCTGTGATTGGCTGAGCCTTAGCAAGGGGATACTCTGATTGGCTGAGCCTTGGCGAGGGAGACGCTGATTGGGTGAGACTTGGCCAGGGAGACTGTGATCTGTCACTCAGGGTTCATTCAAATGTTTGCTGGAGATTGTTTCTCCTTAGCAAATTATAATCTGACGTTAAATGTTTGTCCAGAGGTTATTGGTGTGTGTGTGTGTGTGTGTGTGTGTGTGTGTGTGTGTGTGTGTGTGTGTGTGTGTGTGTGTGTGTGTGTGTGTGTGTGTGTGTGTGTGTGTGTGTGTATGTGTGTGTGTGTGTGTGTGTGTGTATGTGTGTATGTGTGTGTGTGTGTGTAACGTACTAACAAAAAGGGGAGAAGTTGCAATACTTTATGTAAATGAGGGAAGAAGTGACGCTTTCTGGGCAAGACCCTGGAGGCCAGCCAGACCCTGGAGGCCAGCCAGACCATGGAAGTCAGCAAAACCCTGGAGGCCAGCCAGACCCTGGAGGCCAGCCAGACCATGGAAGTCAGCAAGACCCTGGAGACCAGCCAGACCCTGGAGGCCAGTCAGACCCTAGTGGCCAACCAAACCCTGGAGGCCAGTCAGACCCCTGGAGATCAGTCAGTCCCTTGAGGCCAGCAACATCCTGGAGGCCAGAAAGTCTGTTTATTTTTAGGACTTCTGCAAAGGCCCAAAGAAAGATGTTTGTGTGTGTGTGTATATATATATATATATATATATATATATATATATATATATATATATATATATATATATATATATGTAAGAAACCACTATGAAAAAAAAAAAAAAAAAAAAAAAAAAAAAAAAAAAAAAAAAAAAAAAAAAAAAAAAAAAAAAAAAAAAAAAAAAAAAAAAAAAAAAAAAAAAAAAAAAAAAAAAAAAAAAAAAAAAAAAAAAAAAAAAAAAAAAAAAACCCCCCCCCCCCCCCCCCCCCCCCCCCCCCCCCCCCCCCCCCCCCCCCCCCCCCCCCCCCCCCCCCCCAAAATTTTGTTTACCATAATAAACTTTATCGCATATTTTACAGGAATCTTATAGACACATCCGTATAATATGCGATAAAGTTTATTATGGTCAAACTGTAAAAGTCTTGAACTAAGATTAAAACAACATAAATATAGCATTAGAACTGGACAAATTCTAATGCTCTATTTATTCATGTGAGAGATTTAACCATCCAATGTTTTCAAAATGCTGAGAAGGTTGTATCAAGAATCCATGGTTGAAGGAATATAATAGAATCATGTTTCATTAAAAGCAGTTTTGAAAATAATATGAATATTTCTTTGGTTTATATAAATTGTTCTTTATAATTAATAAAATTTGGGAAAATTTAATGATAAATTGGACTAATCTTAATTCTGGGAAGAGTTTCCTTTGTTTTCCTCTTCCAGAGTCGTGAGATGTTACGCTACTGTAGGTGGTCTTTGTTAGTGTGATGTGACTGTGTAGTCTTGCCCTTATATAAGTCCTCTTGTCATGTTTCCTTTATAGTTCCTTGATAATGTAGTAGTCACGAAAGCGCTTGGAATTCCTCTATTTTTCATAGTGGTTGTCTTGCATATTCTGATATCACCTGATTACTGTGATCTTTTGCATATATATATATATATATATATATATATATATATATATATATATATATATATATATAAGAAAGAGAGAGAGAGAGAGAGAGAGAGAGAAAGAGAAAGAGAGAGAGACTGAAAGTTCCTCTTCAAAAGTCTTAATAACTAGGGTTATAAAACATTAGTTTCATCTAACGTCTTAACATCTTCCCCTCAGTCATTTTTACAATACGTCAAACCAGTGAGCACTTTGTTTTTGGTCTGGCAGTCTCCGCTGCCTTCCTCGTCAGGGAGAGGTGTGGCTGGCAGTCTCCGCTGCCTTCCTCGTCAGGGGAGGTGTGGCTGGCAGTCTCTGCTGCCTTCCTCGTCAGGGGGAGGTGTGGCTGGCAGTCTCCGCTGCCTTCCTCGTCAGGGGAGGTGTGGCTGGCAGTCTCTGCTGCCTTCCTCGTCAGGGGGAGGTGTGGCTGGCAGTCTCTGCTGCCTTCCTCGTCAGGGGGAGGTGTGGCTGGCAGTCTCCGCTGCCTTCCTCGTCAGGGAGAGGTGTGGCTGGCAGTCTCCGCTGCCTTCCTCGTCAGGGGGAGGTGTGGCTGGCAGTCTCTGCTGCCTTCCTCGTCAGGCGGAGGTGTGGCTGGCAGTCTCCGCTGCCTTCCTCGTCAGGGGGAGGTGTAGCTGGCAGTCTCCGCTGCCTTCCTCGTCAGGCGGAGGTGTGGCTGGCAGTCTCTGCTGCCTTCCTCGTCAGGGGGAGGTGTAGCTGGCAGTCTCCGCTGCCTTCCTCGTCAGGCGGAGGTGTGGCTGGCAGTCTCCGCTGCCTTCCTCGTCAGGGGGAGGTGTGGCTGGCAGTCTCCGCTGCCTTCCTCGTCAGGCGGAGGTGTGGCTGGCAGTCTCCGCTGCCTTCCTCGTCAGGGGGAGGTGTGGCTGGCAGTCTCTGCTGCCTTCCTCGTCAGGCGGAGGTGTGGCTGGCAGTCTCCGCTGCCTTCCTCGTCAGGGGGAGGTGTAGCTGGCAGTCTCCGCTGCCTTCCTCGTCAGGCGGAGGTGTGGCTGGCAGTCTCCGCTGCCTTCCTCGTCAGGGAGGTGTGGCTGGCAGTCTCCGCTGCCTTCCTCGTCAGGGAGGTGGCTGGCAGTCTCTGCTGCCTTCCTCGTCAGGCGGAGGTGTGGCTGGCAGTCTCCGCTGCCTTCCTCGTCAGGGGGAGGTGTGGCTGGCAGTCTCCGCTGCCTTCCTCGTCAGGGGGAGGTGTGGCTGGCAGTCTCCGCTGCCTTCCTCGTCAGGGGGAGGTGTGGCTGGCAGTCTCTGCTGCCTTCCTCGTCAGACGGAGGTGTGGCTGGCAGTCTCCGCTGCCTTCCTCGTCAGGCGGAGGTGTGGCTGGCAGTCTCCGCTGCCTTCCTCGTCAGGGGGAGGTGTGGCTCGCATTTTTTGGTCCCGTTTAGGAAGGAATCTGGCAATCTCTTCTCGTCGAGGTTGACTCATATTTTGTTGTATGTTCAAGATTGATTTTGAGTACTAGTGTTTGCTATCATTTTATCTGGTCATCGTCCGTGGTCCTGGCAACTAGTGACGGGTTATGTTGTCAAGTTTCTTTCACTATTTTAAGACGGAGAGAGAGAGAGAGAGAGAGAGAGAGAGAGAGAGAGAGAGAGAGAGAGAGAGAGAGAGAGAGAGAGAGAGAGAAGGCTCATCAACTGGTTCATTGATGACGCACCATGCGCTCATAGTGACGCACCATGCGCTCAGGGGACGCACCATGCGCTCAGGGGACGCACCATGCGCTCAGGGGACGCACCATGCGCTCAGGGGACGCACCATGCGCTCAGGGGACGCACCATGCGCTCAGGGGACGCACCATGCGCTCAGGTAAGCCCAGAGGGGAAATGATGAAAGAATGTTTTATGAATGCCTGATAATTGCACGAGAGAAAATTATGCTGGAGTGATTTACTGATGACACCACCAGAGTGTAGGGTGACCCTGGCTGGGAGGTAAGGTTAAAGGTCAGGCTGGGGAGGTCACAGACCTCAGGGAAGGTCAGATGTCAAGTGAGACTCAGAAAAGAGGGTTTTTAAACTCACGTAAATCTATTTTAAATGACTATTGTTGTTAATGACTAAGTTTTAGACTAGTATACATACATATATATATATATATATATATATATATATATATATATTATATTAGTTTCTCGTATTTTTAAGGGGGATATTTTACATTTGAGATTTATACATGATTATATTTTTAATTGTAATTGAGATAGTTTGAATAAATGTAATTTACAATTTTTTTTCGAATTTTACTTTCTTCAGAAACGAATATTGTCTTTGGTGCAGCACTAGGTTCAGCATACACACAGTATACACACAGCATACACACAGCATACACACAGCATACACACAGCATACACACAGAATACACACAGCATACACACAGCATACACACAGCATACACACAGCATACACACAGCATACACACAGCATACACACAGCATACACACAGAATACACACAGCATACACACAGCATACACACAGCATACACACAGCATACACACAGCATACACACATCATTCACACAGCATACACACAGCATACACACAGCATACACACATCATTCACACAGCATACACAGTAGTGTATGTCTCTCAGTGTATATATGCTGAGAATTTACTTTATTCCCTATTTTAGGTATTAAAGTATTCTTGTCTGGTGGTGCATAGGTTACCATCAGCATTAATAACCCTAGGGTGGTAGATGGGCTTTAAACCCCATTAACCAATATATTAATTTTCTAATTTGGTTTCTGTTAGAGCTGCGATGTCTGTATCCTTGTTCTTCTTGAAAAATATTAGCTCTAGCTGTTTTGAGATTACTTTATGGGTGTAAATATTTAAAATATCTATAAACTGTATTAAATTTTTATTTATATTTCTTGTACGTGTGTGTTTGTGTGTGTTTGTGTGTGTGTGTGTGTGTGTGTGTACTCACCTAATTGTACTCACCTAATTGTGGTTGCAGGGGTCGAGACTCAGCTCCTGGCCCCGCCTCTTCGCTGTCTGCTACTGGGTCTCTGCTCTCCCTGCTCCATGAGCTTTATCATACCTTGTCTTAAAACTGTGTATGGTTCCTGCCTCCACTATATCATTCTCTAGTCCATTCCACTTCCTGACTACTCTGTGGCTGAAGAAATGTTTCCTGACATCCCTTTGACTCATTGAGTCTTCAGCTTCCAGTTGTGTCCCCTTGTTTCTGTGTTCCCTCTCTGAAACAACCTGTCACTATCTACCTTGTCAATTCCCCGCAGTATTTTGTATGTCGTTATCATGTCTCCTCTGACCCTTCTTTCCTCCAGTGTTGTTAGTCCTATTTCCCTCAGCCTTTCTTCATAAGACAGACCCCTGAGTTGTGGAACTAACCTTGTCGCAAACCTTTGCACTTTCTCTAGTTTCTTGACGTGCTTGACCAGGTGTGGGTTCCAGACTGGTGCTGCATACTCTAGTATGGGCCTGACGTATACGGTATACAGTGTCTTGAACGATTCCTTGTTAAGGTAACGGAACGCTAATCTTAAGTTTGCCAGTCGCCCATATGCTGCCGCAGTTATCTGGTTGATGTGTGCTTCCGGAGACGTGCTTGGTGTTATACTCACCCCAAGGTCTTTCTCCTTTGTTGAGGTTTGTAGCCTTTGTCCACCTAGCCTGTACTCTGTCAGCGGTCTTCTTTGCCCTTCTCCGATCTTCATGACTTTGCATTTGGTGGGGTTAAATTCGAGAAGCCAGTTGCTAGACCAGATGTCAAGCTTGTCCAGGTCACTTTGAAGTCCTGCTTGGTCTTCATCCGATGTGATTCTCCTCATTAATTTCACATCATCTGCGAAAAGAGACACTTCTGAGTCTATCCCATCCGTCATGTCATTCACATATAGCAAGAATAGCACTGGTCCTAGGACTGACCCCTGCGGTACACCGCTCGTCACAGGCGCCCACTGTGATACCTCATCACGCACCATGACCCGTTGTTGCCTCCCTGTGAGGTATTCCTGATCCATTCCAGTGCCCTTCCTGTTATACACGCTTGGTCTTCCATCTTTTTACTAATCTCATGTGAGGAACTGTGTCAAAGGCCTTCCTGCAGTCCAAGAAAATGCAGTCAACCCACCCTTCTCTCTCTTGCCTTACCTCTGTTACTTTATCATAGAACTCCAGGAGGTTTGTTACACAGGATTTGCCTTCCCTGAAACCGTGCTGTCTGGCGTTGATTAACCTGTTCTGCTCCAGATGCTCCACCATTCTTTTTCTGATGATTTTCTCCAAGACTTTGCACACTATACATGTAAGTGACACCGGTCTGTAGTTTAGTGCCTCTTTTCTGTCTCCTTTTTTAAAGATGGGGACTACGTTGGCCTTTTCCATATCTCAGGTAGCTGCCCAGTTTCAAGGGATGTGTTGAAAATTTTGGTAAGTGGCACACTCAGAACCTCAGCTCCTTCCCGAAGGACCCATGGTGAGATATTGTCCGGACCCATTGCCTTTGAGGTATCAAGGTCACTGAGTAACTGCTTCACCTCCCCTCAGATGTGTGTATACCCTCCAGCACTCGATACATCCCTTGTTGGTGATGCACCCCGTCCTGTCTACCCAACTGCCTCCCTTCCTCCACTGTGAATACTTCCTAAACCTCGAGTTGAGCTCCTCACATACCTCTTGATCATTACTTGTGAGTTCCCCATCTTCCCTCCTCAGCCTTATCACCTGATCCTTTACTGTTGTCTTCCTTCTGATGTGGCTGTACATCAGTTTCGGGTCAGACTTGACTTTCGATGCTATGTCGTTTTCGTACTGTTTCTGGGCCTCCCTCCGTACCTGTGCATACTCGTTTCTAGCTCTTCGACTAATCTCCTTGTTTGCTTGGGTTCTTTGCCTTCTGTACCTTTTCCATTCTCTGGCACTCTGAGTCTTTGCCTCCCTACATCTTTGGGTAAACCAGGGGCTCTTTCTTGTCTTCCCATTTATTCTTTTTCCTTTGGGTATAAACCGTTCCTCTGCCTCCTTGCACTTTGTCGCTACGTATTCCATCATTTCATTTACTGACTGTCCTTCCATTTCCCTTTCCCACAGAATCTCCTGCAGGAAATTCCTCATACCTGTGTAGTCCCCTCTTTTATAGTCTGGTATGTCTCTTTCAGCACCATTTTCCCTCTCCACCTGTAGCTCTACTATGTACTCAAAGCTCAGCACCATATGGTCACTGGCTCCCAGGGGCTCTCGTGTGTTATGTCCTCGATATCTGAGCTATTCAGGGTGAATACAAGGTCCAGCCTTGCTGGTTCGTCCTCTCCTCTATCTCTGGTCGTGTCCCTGACATGTTGGTGCATCAGGTTTTCCAGTACCACGTCCATCATCTTGGCTCTCCAAGTTTCTGGACCCCCACGTGGTTCTTGGTTCTCCCAGTCGATCTCTTTGTGGTTGAAATCGCCCATGACCAGTAACTTCGCTCTGCTCATGTGCGCTTTTCTTGCCACCTCCGCCAAGGTGTCCACCATTGCTCTGTTGTTCTCGTCATATTCCTCTCCTGGCCTCCTGCAGTTTTGTGGTGGGTTGTACATCACTGCAATGACTATCTTGTGCTCCCCAGACTGGATGGTACCTACTATAAAGTCCCTTTCTCTACACACCTCCATTCCTGCCATTTCCTCAAAACTCCAATGATTCCTTACGAGCAGTGCGACCCCTCCTCCCCCCCTGCTCCTTCTATCTTTCCTCAGGATCTGATATCCTTGTGGGAAGATTGCATCTGATATTGCCTCATTTAGTTTAGTTTCTGTGACTGCTATGATGTCTGGGGACATTTCTCCTATTCTTTCATTCCACTCTTCATACTTATTTGTGATTCCATCTGCATTTGTGTACCAAACCTTCAGCCTCGTTTCCAATACTGTGGCCCTAGGGGATCTTGGCTGGATGGGGGTGTTTGCAGGGTTCCCATGGAGGGTTGTTGCATGGGTGGGGGGGGTTGTATGGTTGGGGTGTGGTCTGATTGGGTGGGGTTTGTGATGGGGTGGGGTAGTGGTGATGCTGGGTTTAGGGTTGCTGGGGTGGGGACAGGGGACATGATGTGTGTGTGCGATGTTAAACTATATGGTTGCCGTTGGGTTGCTGTGGTTTGAGGCCCTCCGTGAGTGCTTCCGGTGGGTGTGGTTGTCCTTCTGCTTGGGCCTGGTGCCCCCTGTACCTCGCTGTCTCCATCTCTCTCTCCTCCCTTCGCTTTCTTAACCTCTCCTTTTGGGCCTCCCTTTCTTCCTGTGTTCTGTCCCGTGTGTGTGTGTTTGTGTGTGTGTGTTGTGTGTGTGTGTGTGTGTGTGTGTGTGTGTGTGTGTGTGTGTTTGTGTGTGTGTGTGTGTGTGTGTGTGTGTGTGTGTGTACTCACCTATTTGTGGTTGCAGGGGTCAAGACTCAGCTCCTGGCCCCGCCTCTTCACTGATCGCTACTAGGTCCTCTCCCTGCTACATGAGCTTTATCATACCTCGTCTTAAAGCTATGTATGGTTCCTGCCTCCACTACCTCACTTTCCAGACTATTCTACTTCCTGACAACTCTGTGACTGAAGAAATACTTCCTAACATCCCTTTGACTCATCTGAGTCTTCAACTTCCAATTGTGGCCCCTTGTTTCTGTGTTCCCTCTTTGGAACATCCTCTCTCTGTCCACCTTATCTATTCCTCGCAATATTTTGTACGTCGTTATCATGTCTTCCCTAACCCTCCTGTCCTCCAGTGTCGTCAGTGTGTGTGTGTGTGTGTGTGTGTGTGTGTGTGTGTGTGTGTGTGTGTGTGTGAGCGGATAAAGGCGAGGGGTAAAGGATAATTTGCACCCATGGTCAGTGTTTGGGAACAATTAAACACGGTGGAGATTCAGAGATCAGCGCGGGTCCTCCCCTCGACTGTACTCTGGCTCTCTGACTTTATGGCTCTCTAGGTTTCTGGGTCTTTGTGTCCAGGGTCACGTTGGCCTTTGGGTCCAGGGGCACGTTGGTCTTTGTGTCCAGGGCACGTTGGTCTTTGGGTCCAGGGTCACGTTGGCCTTTGGGTCCAGGGGCACGTTGGTCTTTGGGTCCAGGGGCACGTTGGTCTTTGGGTCCAGGGGCACGTTGGTCTTTGTGTCCAGGGGCACGTTGGTCTTTGGGTCCAGGGTCACGTTGGCCTTTGGGTCCAGGGGCACGTTGGTCTTTGGGTCCAGGGGCACGTTGGTCTTTGGGTCCAGGGGCACGTTGGTCTTTGGGTCCAGAGGTACGTTGGTCTTTGGGTCTTGGAGTGTGTTAAAATTGGGTATGTGGTCTCTAACACTGCATCTTCCCTCATTAATGTGTACTTCAGGTCTGCAGGTTAATGGGTCTCCGTGTCTACAGGTCTCTGGGGTGTTACTGGTCTTTCCTCTCGTGATCTGTTGTTGCTCTCTAGCTCCTCACCCCAGAATCCTCCCTTCAAGGTGACTTCTACGTCCTTACCTTCTCGAGGATCTTTGATAATAATAATAATAATAATAATAATAATAATAATAATAATAATAATAATAATAATAATAATAACCTTTATTTCTACATGACAAGGTATACAGGTCTAGCTGACATCAATGACATACTACTATATAGAAAGCCTCTTGTTATGCCGAGCATTTCAGGCAAATTAGGTCAGTTTTGTTCCCAGGATGCGACCCACACCAGTTCACTAACACCCAGGTACCTATCTACTGCCAGGTGAATGTGGACAGCAGGTGTCTTAAAGAAACACATCCTAATGTTTCCACCAGTACTTGGGATCGAACCACGGACCATAGTGTCTGAGATGAGTGCGCTAGCAAAGGGCTCTTGATGCAGGGAATCAGAGTTACTTCCCTTCCTCGAAACAAATCTGACTACCTCCCATCTCCCCACTAGTTAAATGGCCCCATCACCCATTACCCCTAGAGGTAAACTCACCCCATTGGCTGAACCCTCAACATTAGGTAAATTACCCATGTAGTGAGTTCCCCACCCACTGTGTGCCAGTGGCTGCCCTCCCACTTAACACTGGCATATGGGAGAGAGAGAGAGAGAGAGAGAGAGAGAGAGAGAAGAGAGAGAGGGGTAGGGTTTGAGAAGGTCCTACATAGCATGGGTCATAGACCTGTTGCAGTTATTCTCTGTTTTCATGTGTAAAAGAGAGACTTTTTTTTTATCCTAAAATAATCAACTGCAGCATCAAGATTCTTGAAGCTGCAAAACTAAAAGTTTTGTGAAGAGGGGAGAATAATGATGGGGAGAATAATGATGGGGAGAATAATGATGGGGAGAATAATGATGGGGAGAATAATGATGGGAGAATAATGATGGGGAGAATAATGATGGGGAGAATAATGATGGGGAGAATAATGATGGGGAGAATAATGATGGGGAGAATAATGATGGGGAGAATAATGATGGGGAGAATAATGATGGGGAGGATAATGATGAGGGAGAATAATGATGGGAGAAATAATGATGGGGAGAATAATGATGGGAGAATAATGATGGGGAGAATAATGATGGGGAGAATAATGATGGGGAGAATAATGATGGGGAGAATAATGATGGGGAGAATAATGATGGGGAGAATAATGATGGGGAGAATAATGATGGGGAGAATAATGATGGGGAGAATAATGATGGGGAGAATAATGATGGGGAGAATAATGATGGGGAGAATAATGATGGGAGAATAATGATGGAGAATAATGATGGGGAGAATAATGATGGGAGAATAATGATGGGGAGAATAATGATGGGGAGAATAATGATGGGAGAATAATGATGGGAGAATAATGATGGGGAGAATAATGATGGGAGAATAATGATGGGGAGAATAATGATGGGAGAATAATGATGGGGAGAATAATGATGGGAGAATAATGATGGGGAGAATAATGATGGGGAGAATAATGATGGGGAGAATAATGATGGGGAGAATAATGATGGGGAGAATAATGATGGGGAGAATATGATGGAGAATGAATGATGGGAGAATAATGATGGGGAGAATAATGATGGGGAGAATAATGATGGAGAAGGAGAATAATGATGGGAGAATAATGATGGGGAGAATAATGATGGGAGAATAATGGAATAATGAGGGAGAATAATGATGGGGAGAATAATGATGGGGAGAATAATGATGGGGAGAATAATGATGGGGAGAATAATGATGGAGAAGAGGGAATAATGATGGGGAGAATAATGATGGGAGATATGAGGAGAATAATGATGGGGAGAATAATGATGGGAGATAATGATGGGAGAATAATGATGGGAGAATAATGATGGAGAATAATGATGGGAGAATAATGATGGGGAGAATAATGATGGGAGAATAATGATGGAGAATAATGATGGGAGAATAATGATGGGAGAATAATGATGGGGAGATAATGATGGGGAAATAATGATGGGGAGAATAATGATGGGAAGAGAAATAATGATGGGAGAATAATGATGGGGAGAATAATGATGGGAAATAATGATGGGGAGAATAATGATGGGGAGAATAATGATGGGAGAATAATGATGGGGAGAATAATGATGGGGAAATAATGATGGGGAGAATAATGATGGGGAGAATAATGATGGGGAGAATAATGATGGGGAGAATAATGATGGGAGAATAATGATGGGAGAATAATGATGGGAGAATAATGATGGGAGAATAATGATGGGGAGAATAATGATGGGGAGAATAATGATGAGGAGAATAATGATGGGGAGAATAATGATGGGGGGAATAATGATGGGGAGGATAATGATGGGGAGAATAATGATAGGGAGAATAATGATGGGGAGAATAATGATGAGGAGGAAAATGATGGGGAGAATAATGATGAGGAGGATAATGATGGGGAGAATAATGATAGGGAGAATAATGATGGGGAGAATAATGATGGGGAGGATAATGATGGGGAGAATAATGATGGGGAGAATAATGATAGGGAGAATAATGATGGGGAGAATAATGATGAGAAGAATAATGAGAAGGAGAGAGCTAGAAGGGGGAGTGGTTAAACATGGACTAAGGGAGAGAAGGGAAATAGAGAAGAGGATGAGTGAATAGAATTAGAGAGGAGAAGATGATTAGGAATAAAGGAGGGTGGAGGAGAGGAAGAGAGAGGAGGGAAGTAAAGGAGAGAGGAGAGGGAAGCAAAATAATGGAATAAAGGTTGAGAGAGAGAGAGAAAGACAGAGAGAAGAGAGAGAGAGAGAGAGAGAGAGAGAGAGAGAGAGAGAAGAGAGAGAGAGAGATAATTGAAAGAGAGAAGTAAAAGAAAGAGAGGAAGTTACAGGATAGTACAGAGATAGCTAGGAAGTTACTAGGAAGTTACAGATAGTTACTAGGATAGTTACTAGGAAGTTACAAAGATCAGTTACTAGGATATTACAAAGATAGTTACTAGGATAGTTACTAGGGTAGTTACTAGGATAGTTACTAAGATAGTTACTAGGATAGTTACTAGGACAGTTACAAAGATAGTTACTAGGATAGTTACTAGGATAGTTACAAAGATAGTTACTAGGATAGTTACAAAGATAGTTACTAGGATAGTTACTAGGATAGTTACTAGGATAGTTACTAGGACAGTTACAAAGATAGTTACTAGGATAGTTACTAGGATAGTTACTAGGATAGTTACAAAGATAGTTACTAGGATAGTTACAAAGATAGTTACTAGGATAGTTACAAAGATAGTTACTAGGACAGTTACAAAGATAGTTACTAGGATAGTTACTAGGATAGTTACTAGGATAGTTACTAGGATAGTTACAAGATAGTTACTAGGATAGTTACTAGATAGTTACTAGGATAGTTACTAGGATAGTTACTAGGATAGTTACTAGGATAGTTACTAGGATAGTTACTAGGACAGTTACAAAGATAGTTACTAGGATAGTTACTAGGATAGTTACAAAGATAGTTACTAGGATAGTTACTAGGATAGTTACTAGGACAGTTACAAAGATAGTTACTAGGATAGTTACTAGGATAGTTACAAAGATAGTTACTAGGATAGTTACAGAAGTACAAAGATATTACTAGAGATAGTTACTCAGTAAAGATAGTTACTAGGATAGTTACTAGGACATCAAAGATAGTTACTAGGATAGTTACAAAGATAGTTACTAGGATAGTTACTAGGATAGTTACAAAGATAGTTACTAGGATAGTTACTAGGACAGTTACAAAGATAGTTACTGGGATAGTTACTAGGACAGTTACAAAGATAGTTACTAGGATAGTTACTAGGATAGTTACAAAGATAGTTACTAGGATAGTTACAGAAGTTACAAGAGTGGATAGTTACTAGGACAGTTACAAAGATAGTTGCTAGGATATTACTAGGACAGTTACAAAGACAGTTACAAGGACTAGTAGTAACAAAGACATGTTACTAGAATCACAAGGATGTTACAAAGACATAGTTACACAAGAGTGTGTGAGTAACCACAAGACATGTGTGAAGTAACCACAAGACATGTGTGAGTAACCACAAGACATGTGTGAGTAACACAAGAAGTGGTGAGTAACCACAAGACAGTGTGAGTAACCACAAGACGTGTGTGAGTAACCACAAGAAGTGTGAGTAACCACAAGACATGTGTGAGTAACCACAAGACGTGTGTGAGTAACCACAAGACATGTGTGAGTAACCACAAGAAGTGTGTGAGTAACCACAAGACATGTGTGAGTAACCACAAGAAGTGTGTGAGTAACCACAAGACGTGTGTGAGTAACCACAAGACAGTGTGTGAGTAACCACAAGACGTGTGTGAGTAACCACAAGACGTGTGTGAGTAACCACAAGAAGTGTGTGAGTAACCACAAGACATGTGTGAGTAACCACAAGACGTGTGTGAGTAACCACAAGACATGTGTGAGTAACCACAAGACGTGTGTGAGTAACCACAAGACATGTGTGAGTAACCACAAGAAGTGTGTGAGTAACCACAAGACGTGTGTGAGTAACCACAAGACGTGTGTGAGTAACCACAAGACATGTGTGAGTAACCACAAGACGTGTGTGAGTAACCACAAGACATGTGTGAGTAACCACAAGACATGTGTGAGTAACCACAAGACGTGTGTGAGTAACCACAAGACGTGTGTGAGTAACCACAAGACATGTGTGAGTAACCACAAGACGTGTGTGAGTAACCACAAGACATGTGTGAGTAACCACAAGAAGTGTGTGAGTAACCACAAGACGTGTAGTAACACAGAGTGAGTAACCACAAGACTGTGTGAGTAACCACAAGAATGTGTGAGTAACCACAAGACGTGTGAGTAACCACAAGACGTGTGAGTAACACAAGACGTGTGTGAGTAACCACAAGAAGTTGTGGTAACCACAAGACGTGTGTGAGTAACCACAAGACGTGTGTGAGTAACCACAAGAATGTGAGTAACCACAAGACGTAAAAGTGTGAGTAACCACAAGACTGTGTGAGTAACCACAAGAGTGTGAGTAACCACAAGACGTGTGTGAGTAACCACAAGACGTTGTGAGTAACCACAAGAAGTGTGTGAGTAACCACAAGACGTGTGTGAGTAACCACAAGACTTAGGAGTAACATCACAAGAAGTGTGAGTAACACAAGACGTGTGCAGAAACAGAACTTAGAAGGAGAATCATGCAAATGGCGAGGTTGAAGATGGGAGAAGAAAGGATTAGAGGAAGGATTCCGAGGATGTGAGAATGGCTGAGGCCTGGCATGTGGAATGAGGAGGGATGTTGGAGGGATGTGGGAAGGAAAGGACTTGGAAGGTGGATTTTTTGGAGGGTGGAAGAAAGCCTGGAGATCTGTATTTTGTTATGGGTTGAAGCTACGCAAGAATTAAGTCTCATTGAGGAAGAGGGGCACCCTGGAGGACGGCTCAAGGGCAGTCTTCACCCTGGAGGGTGGACTGGTGCAGTCACTCTGGAGAGTGGACTGGTGCAGTCACTCTGGAGAGTGGACTGGTGCAGTCACTCTGGAGGGTGGACTGGTGCAGTCACCCTGGAGGGTGGACCAGTACAGTCACCCTGGAGGGTGGACCAGTACAGTCACCCTGGAGGGTGGACCAGTACAGTCACCCTGGAGGGTGGACCAGTACAGTCACCCTGGAGGGTGGACCAGTACAGTCACCCTGGAGGCTGGACCAGTACAGTCACCCTGGAGGCTGGACCAGTACAGTCACCCTGGAGGCTGGACCAGTACAGTCACCCTGGAGGCTGGACCAGTACAGTCACCCTCTTAACAGGACACAACTCTTCATACAGATGGACGAGAATACAAGTTACACATTCTAAGCTTCAGAATATTGTTCCATGTGAGAATATTACAGTATTCCAGACTCAAGAGAATATTGCAGTGAAGGGAGAGAGAGAGAGAGAGAGAGAGAGAGGAGAGAGAGAGAGAGAGAGAGAGAGAGAGAGAAACAAAACATTCGTCAATAATCTTAACAGTAACCCAGAGTACTTTTAATCCCATGCAAATTCGAAGGTAAAAATCAACTGGAGTATTGCAACTGTTGTTGCAGCTGTTGTTGTTGCTGCTGGAGCTTTCGTTAATGATGCTGCACCAGCAGCTGTTGTTACTGATGCTGTTACTGCAGGCTGTAACAGCAGTAACAGCCTGCCTGATCAGGCACCGATCCACCGGGAGGCCTGGTCGAGGACTGGGCCTCGGGGGCGTTGATCCCCAAACCAAAAATGTATATTATGTCATAAGGACTCAAAAAACCATGTTACAAAATGAGGAATTGAAAAAGGCAAGAATTTAAAAGTATATACGGAAGTCCTTAAGACTCTTTGAGGAGTCCTAGAAAGTATTTCTCGAAAAAAGACTCAAAATAGCATAGAAATCAAACAACAGCATATAAATCAAACAACAGTGGCAAGCACTGTTGTTTTTGGATCCAGTAACAAGCACTGTTGTTTTTGGATCCAGTAACAAGCACTGTTGTTTTTGGATCCAGTAACAAGCACTGTTGTTTTTGGATCCAGTGACAAGCACTGTTGTTTTTGGATCCAGTGACAAGCACTGTTGTTTTTAGATCCAGTAACAAGCACTGTTGTTTTTGGATCCAGTAACAAGCACTGTTGTTTTTGGATCCAATAACAAGCACTGTTGTTTTTGGATCCAGTGACAAGCACTGTTGTTTTTGGATCCAGTAACAAGCACTGTTATTTTTGGATCCAGTGACAAGCACTGTTGTTTTTGGATCCAGTAACAAGCACTGTTGTTTTTGGATCCAGTAACAAGCACTGTTATTTTTGGATCCAGTAACAAGCACTGTTGTTTTTGGATCCAGTGACAAGCACTGTTGTTTTTGGATCCAGTGACAGGCACTGTTGTTTTTGGATCCAGTGACAAGCACTGTTGTTTTTGGATCCAGTGACAGGCACTGTTGTTTTTGGATCCAGTGACAAGCACTATTGTTTTTGGATCCAGTAACAAGCACTGTTGTTTTTGGATCCAGTAACAAGCACTGTTGTTTTTGGATCCAGTGACAGGCACTGTTGTTTTTGGATCCAGTGACAGGCACTGTTGTTTTTGGATCCAGTGACAGGCACTGTTGTTTTTGGATCCAGTGACAAGCACTATTGTTTTTGGATCCAGTAACAAGCACTGTTGTTTTTGGATCCAATAACAAGCACTGTTGTTTTTGGATCCAGTGACAAGCACTGTTGTTTTTGGATCCAGTAACAAGCACTGTTGTTTTTGGATCCAGTAACAAGCACTATTGTTTTTGGATCCAGTAACAAGCACTGTTGTTTTTGGATCCAATAACAAGCACTGTTGTTTTTGGATCCAGTGACAAGCACTGTTGTTTTTGGATCCAGTAACAAGCACTGTTGTTTTTAGATCCAGTAACAAGCACTGTTGTTTTTGGATCCAGTGACAGGCACTGTTGTTTTTGGATCCAGTGACAAGCACTGTTGTTTTTAGATCCAGTAACAAGCACTATTGTTTTTGGATCCAGTGACAGGCACTGTTGTTTTTGGACCCAGTGACAGGCACTGTTGCTTTTGGATCCAGTGACAAGCACTGTTGTTTTTGGATCCAGTAACAAGCACTATTGTTTTTGGATCCAGTGACAGGCACTGTTGTTTTTGGATCCAATAACAAGCACTGTTGTTTTTAGATCCAGTAACAAGCACTGTTGTTTTTTGATCCAGTAACAAGCACTATTGTTTTTGGATCCAGTAACAAGCACTGTTGTTTTTGGATCCAATAACAAGCACTGTTGTTTTTGGATCCAGTGACAAGCACTGTTGTTTTTGGATCCAGTAACAAGCACTGTTGTTTTTAGATCCAGTAACAAGCACTGTTGTTTTTGGATCCAGTGACAGGCACTGTTGTTTTTGGATCCAGTGACAAGCACTGTTGTTTTTAGATCCAGTAACAAGCACTATTGTTTTTGGATCCAGTGACAGGCACTGTTGTTTTTGGACCCAGTGACAGGCACTGTTGCTTTTGGATCCAGTGACAAGCACTGTTGTTTTTGGATCCAGTAACAAGCACTATTGTTTTTGGATCCAGTGACAGGCACTGTTGTTTTTGGATCCAATAACAAGCACTGTTGTTTTTAGATCCAGTAACAAGCACTATTGTTTTTGGATCCAGTAACAAACACTGTTGTTTTTGGATCCAGTGACAGGCACTGTTGTTTTTAGATCCAGTGACAAGCACTGTTGTTTTTAGATCCAGTAACAAGCACTATTGTTTTTGGATCCAGTAACAAGCACTGTTGTTTTTAGATCCAGTGACAGGCACTGTTGTTTTTGGATCCAGTGACAGGCACTGTTGTTTTTGGATCCAGTGACAAGCACTATTGT
Source organism: Cherax destructor (assembly GCA_009830355.1). Lineage (NCBI taxonomy): Eukaryota > Metazoa > Arthropoda > Malacostraca > Decapoda > Parastacidae > Cherax > Cherax destructor. Next base: position 351,339 of record WNWK01000631.1, read on the forward strand.
TTTTGGACCCAGTGACAGGCACTGTTGCTTTTGGACCCAGTGACAGGCACTGTTGTACAGTGCCTTGGAAACTGAACGGGATCACTATTGTCCATTAATATGAAAGAAAAATATTCAAAGAACAATAATTTACATCTGTTTTTATTTTAATTTAAAACAATGGGAACAACGAGGCTGTATAATTAACTACTAAAGTTATGCAAACAAATTCTTCTAGGTTAATTATCAAAATTCTGAAGAGTTGATCCACAGTTTAATGCACAGGAACTTAGGAGTTTTTTTTTATATTAGTTTTCAAGTTTTCCCATAAATATATAAGTTGAGTGCAAGCGAGGTCACACTGGCTTCTCAGAGCGAGGTCACACTGGCTTCTCAGAGCGAGGTCACACTAGCTTCTCAGAGCGAGGTCACACTGGCTTCTCAGAGCGAGGTCACACTGGCTTCTCAGAGCGAGGTCACACTGGCTTCTCAGAGCGAGGTCACACTAGCTTCTCAGAGCGAAGTCACACTGGCTTCTCAGAGCGAGGTCACACTGGCTTCTCAGAGCGAGGTCACACTGGCTTCTCAGAGCGAGGTCACACTGGCTTCTCAGAGCGAGGTCACACTGGCTTCTCAGAGCGAGGTCACACTGGCTTCTCAGAGCGAGGTCACACTGGCTTCTCAGAGCGAGGTCACACTGGCTTCTCAGAGCGAGGTCACACTGGCTTCTCAGAGCGAGGTCACACTAGCTTCTCAGAGCGAGGTCACACTGGCTTCTCAGAGCGAGGTCACACTGGCTTCTCAGAGCGAGGTCACACTGGCTTCTCAGAGCGAGGTCACACTGGCTTCTCAGAACACACTGAATGCCACACACACACCGTCATACACACACACCGTCATACACACACACCGTCATACACACACACCGTCATACACACACACCGTCATACACACACACACACCGTCATACACACAAACCGTCATACACACACACCGTCATACACACACACTGTCATACACACACACCGTCATATGCACACACTATCATACACACACACCGTCATACATACA
>WNWK01000631.1:357388-359888 GCA_009830355.1 Cherax destructor
ATGGAAGGAAGTAGTCCCTGGTATGGAAGGAGTAGTCCCGTGGGTATGGGAAGGATTGTAGTCCGCTGGGTATGGAAGGATTGTAGTCCCGTTGGTATGGGAAGGATTGTAGTCTCGTGGGTATGGGAAGGATTGTAGTCCCCTGGGTATGGAAAGGATTGTAATCCCGTGGGTATGGGATAGATTGTAGTCCCCTGGGTATGGAAAGGATTGTAGTCCCCTGGGTATGGAAAGGATTGTAGTCCCCTGGGTATGGAAAGGATTGTAGTCCCCTGGGTATGGAAAGGATTGTAGTCCCCTGGGTATGGAAAGGATTGTAGTCCCCTGGGTATGGAAAGGATTGTAGTCCCTGGGTTGAAAGGATTGTAGTCCCCTGGGTATGGAAAGGATTGTAGTCCCCTGGGTATGGAAAGGATTGTAGTCCCCTGGGTATGGAAAGGATTGTAGTCCCCTGGGTATGGAAAGGATTGTAGTCCCCTGGGTATGGAAAGGATTGTAGTCCCCTGGGTATGGAAAGGATTGTAGTCCCCTGGGTATGGAAAGGATTGTAGTCCCCTGGGTATGGAAAGGATTGTAGTCCCCTGGGTATGGAAAGGATTGTAGTCCCCTGGGTATGGAAAGGATTGTAGTCCCCTGGGTATGGAAAGGATTGTAGTCCCCTGGGTATGGAAAGGATTGTAGTCCCCTGGGTATGGAAAGGATTGTAGTCCCCTGGGTATGGAAAGGATTGTAGTCCCCTGGGTATGGAAAGGATTGTAGTCCCCTGGGTATGGAAAGGATTGTAGTCCCTGGGTATGGAAAGGATTGTAGTCCCCTGGGTATGGAAAGGATTGTAGTCCCTGGGTATGGAAAGGATTGTAGTCCCTGGGTATGGAAAGGATTGTAGTCCCCTGGGTATGGAAAGGATTGTAGTCCCCTGGGTATGGAAAGGATTGTAGTCCCCTGGGTATGGGAAGGATTGTAGTCCCCTGGGTATGGGAAGGATTGTAGTCCCCTGGGTATGGGAAGGATTGTAGTCCCCTGGGTATGTGATATTTAAGTATTGCAAGTCCAGTGGTTGATGTGTCAGTTTGAAGACGAGGGAACAAGGCAATGAACACATGTGAAGCTCAGTGTGACTTTCAAGGCCTATTTTTGTTTACTAAATGTTTCTGAAGCCAAAACAAAAATTACATGAACATACTAGAAATATAAAGATAAAAAGAGGGTGGGGTAGTAGTAGTAGTAGTAGTAGTAGTAGTCGTAGTAGTAGTAGAGGTAGTGAAGGTGCCTGAGGTGATGGCAGTGTCGTGCTAGAGTCTCAGAGGTCATGAAGCTGCTTTTATCCAGCGTGAGAGTGTTGAAGACAAGAGAGCTGGCCATGCACTTCCTGCGTAACAGCGTAACCTATGGGTTGCTGCGTAACCTATGGGTTGCTGCGTAACCTATGGTTTGCTGTCTCCTGTTGTAATCACTGTGTGAACGAGTGCGTTATGGGTGACTGAATGAGTGCGCATGCGCGTACTTGTGTTAAGTGAGATAGTGTATGCTCACTATTAATAACTCATGTTTACCATTGTCTTGCAGGACGCGTGAGACTGGTAAGGTGAGCTCTGCTGCACGATGGTCGTGCGTGCGGCGCTGCTGCTGCTCTCCCTGGGGTCGTGTCTAGCTAGCGACGGCACCAGGAGCCAGCTACGACTCCTGACGAAGTCGGCGGCGGAGGGCGAGGTGCTCCCCCGCCCCGGCGCCTCCACCAGAGAGAGAGAGATCGCTGCTATCTTCCGTGGGGTGGCCTATGGCGCCCCCACCACCCACGCCCCCACCACAACCACCCCACTACTCACCTCTCTTCCTCTGAATGGCCATCAGGGGTTGAACAATCTAGTACAGCCATCATGGGTTCTTCCAGCAAATGAGGAACGTAATAAGAGTCAGGGCATCTGGCAGCCCACCGAATATGGACTGTCCAGGGCTACGAAGGGTACTTACCAGGGAGACGTACTCCTGGGGGATGGGGAGGGGATGGGCAGTCACGGTGCCAGCCAGGACAGTGCCATTGGGTCTCTCGTCACCTCAGGAACCGTGAACCCGAACCAGGATGGCTTTATCAGGAACGACACCGTGAGCGCCTCTGGTGTGAGCGTGGCCTGGTGGACACACATGTACGTGTCCGTGGCTGTGTGTACATTAATGAGTGTAGTGTCCCTGTGCCTCATGGCACGGGCGGTGGGTGCCACCCGCCTCCTACCTCGTCCTCACTACTTCACCCTCCACCTCCTGGTCTTCCTGGCAGCCTCCTCCAGAGGACTCCACCTCCTCCACGAGGCTCATACCCTCAACCAGCTCCTGCCAGGGGCTGTCCTCGTGGCGCTAGAAGACAGCTGCTGGCCACTACTGACGGCGGCGCTGGCGGTGCTGGTGGTGGAGGTGGTGGGTGAGTGGCACCACCCACGCCGCCCCTACCTTGCACTCACCGTGGCACTCATCACTGCCACACACCTCCTCTCACTGCCCCTCA
>WNWK01000631.1:367388-389888 GCA_009830355.1 Cherax destructor
TAGTGCCCCCCACTACTCTGAGGAGTGTTAGTGCCCTCCACTACTCTGAGGAGTGTTAGTGCTCTCCACTACTCTGAGGAGTGTTAGTGCCCTCCACTACTCTGAGGAGTGTTAGTGCCCTCCACTACTCTGAGGAGTGTTAGTGCCCTCCACTACTCTGAGGAGTGTTAGTGCTCTCCACTACTCTGAGGAGTGTTAGTGCTCTCCACTACTCTGAGGAGTGTTAGTGCCCTCCACTACTCTGAGGAGTGTTAGTGCCCTCCACTACTCTGAGGAGTGTTAGTGCTCTCCACTACTCTGAGGAGTGTTAGTGCCCTCCACTACTCTGAGGAGTGTTAGTGCCCTCCACTACTCTGAGGAGTGTTAGTGCCCTCCACTACTCTGAGGAGTGTTAGTGCCCTCCACTACTCTGAGGAGTGTTAGTGCCCTCCACTACTCTGAGGAGTGTTAGTGACCTCCACTACTCTGAGGAGTGTTAGTGCCCTCCACTACTCTGAGGAGTGTTAGTGCCCTCCACTACTCTGAGGAGTGTTAATGCCCTCCACTACTCTGAGGAGTGTTAGTGACCTACACTACTCTGAGGAGTGTTAGTGCCCTCCACTACTCTGAGGAGTGTTAGTGCCCTCCACTACTCTCAGCCACCCTAGTAATTTACTCTTTTATTGCCTCTAACATCCTAAGACAAACCTTACCAATATTGCAGACATATTTTGTTGTTAGAATTTAATGATTATGAGTTGCATTACGACTGTTATTATTATTATTATTATTATTATTATTATTATTATTATTATTATTATTATTATTATTATTATTATTATTATTATTATTATTATTATTATTATTATTATTATTATTATTATATATTATTATTATTATTATTATTATTATTATTATTATTATTATTATTATTATTATTATTATTATTATTATTATTATTATTATTATTATTATTATTATTATTATTATTATTATTAATTATTAGCTATTATTGATTATTATTATTATTATTATTATTATTATTATTATTATTATTATTATTATTATTACAAATTATTAGTAACTATAATTATTGTTATTATTATTATTAATACGAAGAATAACGAATATTTAAGTAGTGTGTCTCTATTCAGAAGTGTGCTGGAAGCCACAGTTTGAGTACACACACACACACACACACACACACACACACACACACACACACACACACACACACACACACAGAGTGCCAGAGAATGGAAAAGGTACAGAAGGCAAAGAACCCAAGCAAACAAGGAGATTAGTCGAAGAGCTAGAAACGAGTATGCACAGGTACGGAGGGAGGCCCAGAAACAGTACGAAAACGACATAGCATCGAAAGTCAAGTCTGACCCGAAACTGATGTACAGCCACATCAGAAGGAAGACTACAGTAAAGGATCAGGTGATAAGGCTGATGAGGGAAGATGGGGAACTCACAAGTAATGATCAAGAGGTAAGTGAGGAGCTCAACTCGAGGTTTAGGGAAGTATTCACAGTGGAGGAAGGAAGGCAGTTGGGTAGACAGGACGGGGTGCGTCACCAACAAGGGATGTATCGAGTGCTGGAGGAATACACACATCTGAGGGAGGTGAAGCAGTTACTCAGTGACCTTGATACCTCAAAGGCAATGGGTCCGGACAATATCTCACCATGGGTCCTTCGGGAAGGAGCTGAGGTTCTGAGTGTGCCACTTACCAAAATTTTCAACACATCCCTTGAAACTGGGCAGCTACCTGAGATATGGAAAAAGGCCAACGTAGTCCCCATCTTTAAAAAAGGAGACAGAAAAGAGGCACTAAACTATAGACCGGTGTCACTTACGTGTATAGTGTGCAAAGTCTTGGAGAAAATCATCAGGAAAAGAATGGTGGAGCATCTGGAGCAGAACAGGTTAATCAACGCTAGACAGCACGGATTCAGGGAAGGCAAATCCTGTGTAACAAACCTCCTGGAGTTCTATGATAAAGTAACAGAGATAAGGCAAGAGAGAGAAGGGTGGGTTGACTGCATTTTCCTGGACTGCAGGAAGGCCTTTGACACAGTTCCTCACATGAGATTAGTAAAGAAGATGGAAGACCAAGCGTGTATAACAGGAAGGGCACTGGAATGGATCAGGGAATACCTCACAGGGAGGCAACAACGGGTCATGGTGCGTGATGAGGTATCACAGTGGGCGCCTGTGACGAGCGGTGTACCGCAGGGGTCAGTCCTAGGACCAGTGCTATTCTTGCTATATGTGAATGACATGACGGATGGGACAGACTCAGAAGTGTCTCTTTTCGCAGATGATGTGAAATTAATGAGGAGAATCACATCGGATGAAGACCAAGCAGGACTTCAAAGCGACCTGGACAAGCTTGACATCTGGTCTAGCAACTGGCTTCTCGAATTTAACCCACCAAATGCAAAGTCATGAAGATCGGAGAAGGGCAAGAAGACCGCTGACAGAGTACAGGCTAGGTGGACAAAGACTACTAACCTCATCAAAGGAGAAAGACCTTGGGGTGAGTATAACACCAAGCACGTCTCCGGAAGTAAACATCAACCAGATAACCGCGGCAGCATATGGGCGACTGGCAAACCTAAGATTAGCGTTCCGTTACCTTAACAAGGAATCGTTCAGGACACTGTATACCGTATACGTCAGGCCCATACTAGAGTATGCAGCACCAGTCTGGAACCCACACCTGGTCAAGCACGTCAAGAAATTAGAGAAAGTGAAAAGGTTTGCGACAAGGCTAGTTCCACAACTCAGGGGACTGCCTTATGAAGAAAGGTTGAGGGAAATAGGACTAACAACACTGGAGGACAGAAGGGTTAGAGGAGACATGATAACGACATACAAAATACTGCGGGGAATCGACAAGGTAGATAGTGACAGGATGTTCCAGAGAGGAAACACAGAAACAAGGGGACACAACTGGAAGCTGAAGACTCAGATGAGTCAGAGGGATGTTAGGAAGCAATTCTTCAGCCATAGAGTAGTCAGGAAGTGGAATAGTTTAGCGAACGATATAGTGGAGGCGGGAACCATACATAGTTTTAAGACAAGGTATGATAGAGCTCACGGAGCAGGGAGAGCAGAGACCCAGTAGCGGACAGTGCAGAGGCGGGGCCAGGAGCTGAGTCTCGACCCCTGCAACCACAATTAGGTGAGTACAATTAGGTGATTACACACACACACACACACACACACACACACACACACACACACACACACACACACACACACACACACACACACACACACACACACACACACACACACACACACACACACACACACACACACACACACACACACACACACACACACACACACACACAGGTTTGGAAGGAGAATCCAGTTCCATTACCATAGGGTAATTCTTCTCGCTCAGTTTAACTGTGACTGTCCACTATTATGTATCGTAGTCATCTGGAACAATACGACCTTAATATACAATATATATATATGTACTCCCAGCGACTCTCTGTTCTGCCAGGCACGTGCAGGGATGAGTGCCAGGCACGTGCAGGGATGAGTCTGCCAGGCACGTGCAGGGATGAGTGCCAGGCACGTGCAGGGATGTGTCTGCCAGGCCCGTGCAGGGATGAGTCTGCCAGGCACGTGCAGGGATGAGTCTGCCAGGCACGTGCAGGGATGAGTCTGCCAGGCACGTGCAGGGATGAGTCTGCCAGGCACGTGCAGGGATGAGTCTGCCAGGCACGTGCAGGGATGAGTCTGCCAGGCACGTGCAGGGATGAGTCTGCCAGGCACGTGCAGGGATGAGTCTGCCAGGCTTGTGCAGGAATGAGTCTGCCAGGCACGTGCAGGGATGAGTCTGCCAGGCACGTGCAGGGATGAGTCTGCCAGGCACGTGCAGGGATGAGTCTGCCAGGCTTGTGCAGGAATGAGTCTGCAAGGCACGTGCAGGGATGAGTCTGCCAGGCACGTGCAGGGATGAGTCTGCCAGACACGTGCAGGGATGAGTCTGCCAGACACGTGCAGGAATGAGTCTGCCAGGCACGTGCAGGGATGAGTCTGCCAGGCACGTGCAGGGATGAGTCTGCCAGGCACGTTCAGGGATGAGTCTGCCAGGCACGTGCAGGGATGAGTCTGCCAGGCACGTGCAGGGATGAGTCTGCCAGGCACGTGCAGGGATGAGTCTGCCAGGCCCGTGCAGGAATGAGTCTGCCAGACACGTGCAGGAATGAGTCTGCCAGGCACGTGCAGGGATGAGTCTGCCAGACACGTGCAGGGATGAGTCTGCCAGACACGTGCAGGAATGAGTCTGCCAGGCACGTGCAGGGATGAGTCTGCCAGGCACGTGCAGGGATGAGTCTGCCAGGCCCGTGCAGGAATGAGTCTGCCAGACACGTGCAGGAATGAGTCTGCCAGGCACGTGCAGGGATGAGTCTGCTAGGCACGTGCAGGAATGAGTCTGCTAGGCACGTGCAGGAATGAGTCTGCCAGACACGTGCAGGAATGAGTCTGCCAGGCACGTGCAGGGATGAGTCTGCCAGGCACGTGCAGGAATGAGTCTGCCAGACACGTGCAGGAATGAGTCTGCCAGGCACGTGCAGGGATGAGTCAGCCAGGCCCGTGCAGGGATGAGTCTGCCAGGCACGTGCAGGGATGAGTCTGCCAGGCACGTGCAGGGATGTGTCTGCCAGGCACGTGCAGGGATGAGTCTGCCAGGCACGTGCAGGAATGAGTCTGCCAGGCACATGCAGGAATGAGTCTGCCAGGCACGTGCAGGGATGAGTCTGCCAGGCACGTGCAGGAATGAGTCTGCCAGACACGTGCAGGAATGAGTCTGCCAGGCACGTGCAGGGATGAGTCTGCCAGGCACGTGCAGGGATGAGTCTGCCAGGCCCGTGCAGGGATGAGTCTGCCAGGCACGTGCAGGGATGAGTCTGCCAGGCACGTGCAGGGATGAGTCTGCCAGGCACGTGCAGGAATGAGTCTGCCAGGCACGTGCAGGGATGAGTCTGCCAGGCACGTGCAGGAATGAGTCTGCCAGGCACGTGCAGGGATGAGTCTGCCAGGCACGTGCAGGGATGAGTCTGCCAGGCACGTGCAGGAATGAGTCTGCCAGGCACGTGCAGGAATGAGTCTGCCAGGCACGTGCAGGGATGAGTCTGCCAGGCACGTGCAGGGATGAGTCTGCCAGGCACGTGCAGGAATGAGTCTGCCAGGCACGTGCAGGGATGAGTCTGCCAGGCACGTGCAGGGATGAGTCTGCCAGGCACGTGCAGGAATGAGTCTGCCAGGCACGTGCAGGAATGAGTCTGCCAGGCACGTGCAGGGATGAGTCTGCCAGGCACGTGCAGGGATGAGTCTGCCATCACCAGTTGAACATGAGATGTTACCTCTGCTTGTGACTCTTTAATCACAAACACCTGTCAGCCTCATAATCACAAACACCTGTCAGCCTCATAATCACAAACACCTGGCAATCTTGTAGTTACAAACACCTGTCAACCTTGTACTTACAAACACCTGTCGAACTTATAATAAAAAAATACCTGTTAAGCTTGTAATTAAAAACACCTGTCAACCTCCTACTCACAAACACCTGTCAACCATGTAATTACAAACACCTGTCATCCATATAATAATGGTCACCAAGACATCCTGAAGCTCTCTTTCGTTTGAACAACTCATTTGTTCACACTTTTCGTTCATACAATGTTCTTGTTCAGTTCCCTGCCTATACATCATAAGAGTTGAACACCAGGATGTGTATTACACTCGCATACCTCTACATGTCTTCCAAATCCTTACCAGGTCACTTATTGTGGTGGGAGTGCCAGTGCCACTCACACAACTACTGCAGCAGACAGTGCCAGTCGCACAAGTACTGCAGCAGACAGTGCCACTCACACAACTAGTGTAGCAGACAGTGCCACCCACACAACTAGTGCAGCAGACAGTGCCATTCACATAACTAGTGCAGCAGACAGTGCCACTCACACAACTAGTGCAGCAGACAGTGCCACTCACACAACTAGTGCAACAGACAGTGCCACTTATACAACTACTGCAGCAGACAGTGCTACTCGCACAACTACTGCAGCAGACAGTGCCACTCACACAACTAGTGCAGCAGACAGTGCCACTCACACAACTACTGCAGCAGACAGTGCCACTCACACAACTACTGCAGCAGACAGTGCCACTCACACAACTAGTGCAGCAGACAGTGACAATCGCACAACTACTGCAGCAGACAGTGCCACTCACACAACTACTGCAGCAGACAGTGCCACTCACACAACTACTGCAGCAGACAGTGCCACTCACACAACTAGTGCAGCAGACAGTGCCACTCACACAACTACTGCAGCAGACAGTGCCACTCTCACAACTACTGCAGCAGACAGTGCCACTCACACAACTAGTGCAGCAGACAGTGCCACTCACACAACTAGTGCAGCAGACAGTGCCACTCACACAACTAGTGCAGCAGACAATGCCACTCACACAACTACTGCAGCAGACAGTGCCACTCACACAACTAGTGCAGCAGACAGTGCCACTCACACAACTACTGCAGCAGACAGTGCCACTCTCACAACTACTGCAGCAGACAGTGCCACTCACACAACTAGTGCAGCAGACAGTGCCACTCACACAACTAGTGTAGCAGACAGTGCCACTCACACAACTAGTGCAGCAGACAATGCCACTCACACAACTACTGCAGCAGACAGTGCCACTCACACAACTACTGCAGCAGACAGTGCCACTCACACAACTACTGCAGCAGACAGTGCCACTCACACAACTAGTGCAGCAGACAGTGCCATTCACACAACTACTGCAGCAGACAGCTCGTCCCCTAAAAATTGAGCAGCAGAGGAAAAACAAAATCCGATTTGTGTATCACGTTCGTTGAGAGTGACGCCCATTCACTTCACTCAACCTTTGTAGCGCAAAGGTGCAGAGCCTTTGTAGAGCAGAGGTGTAAACCATTGATGTATGTGTTACAGGATGAAACGTTAAAGTGAGGCGAGTGTCAGGATACAGTTTGCTGTATCATGGGTGATATGTGAGAATACAGTCTGCTGTATCATGGTTGTCATGTGAGGATACAGTTTGCTGTATCACGGTTGACCTGTGAGGATACATTCTGCTGTACCATGGTTGACATGTGAGGATACAGTCTGCTGTACCATGGTTGACATGTGAGGATACAGTCTGCTGTATCATGATTGTCATGTGAGGATACAGTCTGCTTTATCATGGTTGACATGTGAGGATACAGTCTGCTGTATCATGGTTGACATGTGAGGATACAGTCTGCTGTATCATGGTTGACATGTGAGGATACAGTCTGCTGTATCATGGTTGACATGTGAGGATTCAGTCTGCTGTATCATGGTTGACATGTGAGGATACAGTCTGCTGTATCATGGTTGACATGTGAGGATACAGTCTGCTGTATCATGCTGTAATAGTCATCAAGGATTTAAAAATCTTCAGTTACGTTCATAAATCTGAACTTTTATCCCTAATATCCATAACAGATTTTGGATTATATATATTTTTAAGCTCGACATATCAGAAAATAAATATTCGAAACAGCAAAGAGGCCCAGATGAGACGTTTCGCCCACTCTTTGAACAAATAAAGTACCGCAAAACCAATTTACCATCTGCAAAAAAGGAATCCTTCAGAGAGGGTCTTAAAAGCCCTGAGCCAGTGGTAATAGGAGGGAAGCAGGGAGGGAGGCTGGGAGGGAAGCTGGGAGGGAGGCTGGGAGGGAGGCTGGGAGGGAGGCTGGAATGGAAAGTGGGATTGAGACAGGAATCAAAGACTATCCTCAGTGGAGCAATGAATAGAGGCATCTCCACCTCTGGCTTTAACATCCTCCATTCATGTATATGTGGCCCTCCTGTCTAGTATATGTGGCCCTCCTGTCTAGTATATGTGGCCCTCCTGTCTAGTGTATGTGGCCCTCCTGTCTAGTATATGTGGCTCTCCTGTCTAGTATATGTGGCCCTCCTGTCTAGTATATGTGGCCCTCCTGTCTAGTATATGTGGCTCTCCTGTCTAGTGTATGTGGCCCTCCTGTCTAGTATATGTGGCCTTCTTCTGACTGTTGAACACTGAACACTGGTGAACACTAGTGAACAGTGCTGAACACTTGTGAACACTACTAAACACTAGTGAACACAGGTGAGCATTGATTAGCGGAAATGATTGCTGATGAACACTGGTAAGCACTAGTAAATACTGAACACGGGTGAACACAAGTGAACAAGAACACAAGAGATGAATGTTCACTTAAGACAAAAGCTTGATGAAGGCTAGAGATAAGAGGCATCAGAGAGAGAGAGAGTGCAAATGAAGGAGGAGAATGGAGGAAGAGAGGGAAGGGAGAGAGGGGAGGAAGAGAGGGGAGGAAGAGAGGGGAGAAAGAGAGGGAAGGAAGATAGGCGAGTAGAGGTCAGAGAGGAAGAGAAGAGAAACATCTGGTGAGGTGTTCAAGTTGATGATGATAATAATAATAATAATAATAATAATAATATTAATAATAATAATAATAAATAATAATTTTATTATTATTATTGCATTGTAGAATAAAAAATAATAATAATAATAATTGCAATAGTAATAATAAATAATATTAATTTTATTATTATTATTGCATTGTAGAATTAAAATAATAATAATAATAATTAATTTGATTAATAATAATAATAATATTATTATTATTATTATTGGTGAGCGCTGGATCCTTAGGGGTGATGCACCACCTTGGAGAATGGGATGCACTTAGGTTCGATCCACTTCCTAGGATCAAGAGCCCCCCTCAGCGGCATCAAGGACCCTCCCTAGATCAGTTAACTAATCATCTCCACGTTAATAAGAACATCAATATAGTCAATAAAACCCAATTCAAAACATCAATAAAATCACTAAAGAAACTGTATTATGATTCCTGTGTAAAAATCTACTACTATATTTGACATCAGGGGAGACAATTATTATTATTTTTATTATTATTATTATTATTATTATTATTATTATTATTCACTGGTGTGAATAATAATAATAATAATAATAATAATAATAATAATAATAATAATAATAATAATAATAATAATCTTTATTTCTACAAGTACATGTACAAGGTGTACAGTCCTGGCTGACATCAATGATGTACTACACGGTGTTTCAGAGAGATGGACCCAAGTTGTTGAATGTAGAATACAGTGTTGAATGTAGAATACAGTGTTGAATGTAGAATACAGTGTTGAATGTAGAATACAGTGTTGAATGTAGAATACAGTATTGCATGTGACATGCAGTGTTGTATACCAGTGTTACAACCTTCCATCAGAATAGGTCACAGTATACTGTCATACATCATACCTCAGCTATCACAGTCACAGCAGATGAATTATACACAATTATCATTTTGTTTTATCATTCCCTATTCCTTCTTCTATTATCACGTGTTCTTCATTACTTCCCTCATACAGAGATTACATTACATTATAATATAGGGTTTAAATTAAGCTCTCAAATCATATACACTGATAGATATACATCTATCGGTGTGTATAGAGGGATTCACAATTCTAGGTGTGTATATACTGAGAGATAAACAATTCTTCTTGTACAGTATATAATGGGAGATATATACTTCCCTCTCGGTGTGTATACTGAGATATAACCCCCTCTCTCAGTGTGTATACTGAGATATAACCTCACCTCTCAGTGTGTATACTGAGATATAACCTCCCTCTCGGTGTGTATACTGAGATATACACCTCCATCTCGGTGTGTATACTGAGATATACACCTCCATCTCGGTGTGTATACTGAGATATACACCTCCATCTCGGTGTGTATACTGAGATATACACCTCCATCTCGGTGTGTATACTGAGATATACACCTCCATCTCGGTGTGTATACTGAGATATACACCTCTCCGTGTATACACAGTGACATGCGCCTCTCAGGTGTGTATACACTGCAGTAGTCAGGCAGAACAGAGGTGGCATCTTCGTAGGCGCCATAATGGCCCTTGATGGTGCGTCTGGCGCAGTGCCTGCCAGGTGGTAATTACCGCATTTGTCACCTGTCTGCAGGAACAGGTGAGCACCACCTGTTATTATGTAAAACCACCTTCTGTTGAACGTAGGTGCTGGGAGATCCTCCCCTCTCTCTCTCTCTCTCTCTCTCTCTCTCTCTCTCTCTCTCTCTCTCTCTCTCTCTATTGTTTGCAGATTGTCTTCTTCACATCCATTTTTACTGCTTTTATCTCTCTCAGGAATTTTTATTCCTCTCTGTTTCGCTCGCTTTTATTTCCTCTGCAGTCCTCTGCTTTCTGTATGTCTTCCATTCTCGCGATTTTTTTTTCATTTGTTCTCCCTTTGTTATTCTCTCTGTTTATTCTCCTTTTGTTATACTCTCTCTTCGTTATTAGTATAACCTGGCTAAGAGCTTTGAACTTACAGCCATCACTGTAAGTTACAGACTTACAACTATCACTGTAAGCTACAGACTTGCAGCCATTACTACAGACTTACAGCCATCACTACAGACTTACAGCCATCACTGTAAGATACAGACTTACAACCATCACTACAGACTTACAGCCATCATTACAGACTTACAACCATCACTACAGACTTACAGCCATCACTACAGACTTACAGCCATCACTGCTAGTCCAGCACACACTCAGCAGACAGCTGTTATGAGCACTGAAGTGAGCTTCAGTGAGCTTCAGTGAGCTTGAGTTTAACGCTGCAAGTTGGTGAGGCGGGCAAGTTGTGGGCAATATTGGAGACTTGGTGGGATGGTATTGCCCAGAAGGGCAATACAGGGAGGGAGGGAGGAGGGAGGAATCATGTGTGTGTGTGTGCGCTTAAGCATCAGCAGAAGAAACAGCAGTAACAGCGACAGCAGTAGCAGATGCAACAGTAACAATTGAAGCAGCATGAGCAGTAACAGCAACATCAACAGCAGCAGCAACAACAACAGCCCCGAGTCACAATCACGTCTCTCACTTCAACAACACTTCAACAAACCTCCACAATAGTCAATCCAAATAAAAAAAAAAATCATACCCATCACGGGTGCCTGGCACTCGGAGGTCACATACGGTGACCTCAAACGACCTCATTTGACCCAGGCGCTGTCACTAATAGCTCTTGGAGACTTTCACTGGAGGAAAATTGCAAACTCTTGATTAGTGCGATTACCCAGGTCTGTGTCTCGCTGTTTTGGAGATAAACTTAGCTAGTTTGAGGTCGTTCATTAGCTAGTTTGAGGTCGTACATTAGATAGTTTTAGGTCATACATTAGATAGTTTGAGATCATACATTAGATAGTTTGAGGTCGTACATTAGATAGTTTAAGGTCGTACACTAGTTTGAGGTCATACATTAGATAGTTTGAGGTCGTACATTAGATAGTTTAAGGTCGTACATTATCTAGTTTGAGGTCGTACATTAGCTAGTTTGAGGTCGTACATTAAATAGTTTAAGGTCGTACGTTAGATAGCTTCAGGTCGTACATTAGCTAGTTTGAGGTCGTACATTAGATAGTTTGAGGTCGTACATTAAATAGTTTAAGGTCGTACGTTAGATAGCTTCAGGTCGTACATTAGCTAGTTTGAGGTCGTACATTAGATAGTTTAAGGTCGTACATTAGATAGTTTGAGGTCGTACATTAGATAGTTTAAGGTCGTACATTAGATAGCTTGAGGTCGTACATTAGCTAGCTTGAGGTCGTACATTAGATGTCACAGCCTGGAACACCGGAGAACTCATCGGTGGAATCATCTGGTGTCAACGAGAGGCATCGTGGTCGTGACAGTTCACACAAGAGCAAAAGTAAACTATGAAATGAACTTAAGTTGAATTACACCAGTTTTCTTGCAAAAGATTGTATTAACACACACACACTCATACCTCTTTCACTGCTTTTCCCTCTCTCTCTCCCTCCATTTCTCTCTTTCCCTGTCTTCCTCTCTCTGTCCCTTCCCCCTCCTCCCATCATTACCTAATACATTCATTCAGTTATTTGATACATTTACCCGCAAACAGTTGTGTTATTAATCACTACACTTACAATAAACTGATCACCACTAATTAACCCGATCCTCCGCTCTGTGCAGATTACAAAATTGGGTTAATTAAGAACTTAGCCGCCAAAAAGTATAATGACGCGACTAGGGGGGAGAAAAAATTGTATATATGAAATGATTTTAGCTTTTCCAGTCGAGATATGAAAATATGAATTAATTCTGATGGTGGTCATTATTCATATTTTGAGTTTAATATATACCAATGACTATTTTTTTTATTAATATTTAAATAGGATGTGTGTATGGTTTATTAGTGTATAATTGTGAGATTAGTGAGTGTATGTGTTCAGTGTATGGGGGGAGGGGTAGGTTATTATTCAGTGTTTGATCTCAAGGTGATCCCCAAGGTGACCTCAGAGTGACTCAATGTGACTCCAAGGTGACCTCAGAGTGACTCAATGTGACTCCAAGGTGACCTCAGAGTGACTCAATGTGACTCCAAGGTGATCTCAGAGTGACTCAATGTGACTCCAAGGTAAGTCTAAGATGTATATTTCTCAGGAAAGGTACAAGGTCGTGACTGGAGCAAGACACAAATAACCCACACATGGGAGAGACGACGTTATGGTCCGACTTGGACCATTGACAAATCACACTAACGCACGAAGGTGAGGGAGCCAGTATATATATAGGAGGACAGGGACGGGACAAAGAGAGGAAGAAAGAAGTGGAGAAGTAGTGGTAGAGGAAACGTGGTAGTGGAAGTAGTAGTAGAAGTAGTTATGGTAGTAGTAGACAGAAAAGGGAGTGAAGCGAGGCAATAGTGGTAGTAGTAGTAGTAGTAGTAATAGTAGTGGTAGTAGTGGGATAAACAGTGTACCACTGCTGGTTTATATACTGCGTACCTGGTTTATACACTAGCTGGAAACTGGTGTCTGAGGTGCTTGAGATGCAGTGCCTCTCTTTTATAGGTAGATGTTAACACACAGTTACCTAGGAAGACAATGCTGAGGTTGACGTTCCATGGCCAGGGTACAAGCACTCTCCCTGTGGTACCCTGGGAGTGACAGGGTACAAGCACTCTCCCTGTGGTACCCTGGGAGTGACAGGGTACAAGCACTCTCCCTGTGGTACCCTGGGAGTGACAGGGAACAAGCACTCTCCCTGTGGTACCCTGGGAGTGACAGGGTACAAGCACTCTCCCTGTGGTACCCTGGGAGTGACAGGGTACAAGCACTCTCCCTGTGGTACCCTGGGAGTGACAGGGTACAAGCACTCTCCCTGTGGTACCCTGGGAGTGACAGGGAACAAGCACTCTCCCTGTGGTACCCTGGGAGTGACAGGGTACAAGCACTCTCCCTGTGGTACCCTGGGAGTGACAGGGTACAAGCACTCTCCCTGTGGTACCCTGGGAGTGACAGGGAACAAGCACTCTCCCTGTGGTACCCTGGGAGTGACAGGGTACAAGCACTCTCCCTGTGGTACCCTGGGAGTGACAGGGAACAAGCACTCTCCCTGTGGTACCCTGGGAGTGACAGGGTACAAGCACTCTCCCTGTGGTACCCTGGGAGTGACAGGGAACAAGCACTCTCCCTGTGGTACCCCGGGAGTGACAGGGTACAAGCACTCTCCCTGTGGTACCCTGGGAGTGACAGGGAACAAGCACTCTCCCTGTCTGTGGTACCCTGGGAGTGACAGGGAACAAGCACTCTCCCTGTGGTACCCTGGGAGTGACAGGGAACAAGCACTCTCCCTGTGGTACCCTGGGAGTGACAGGGTACAAGCACTCTCCCTGTGGTACCCTGGGAGTGACATGGTACAAGCACTCTCCCTGTGGTACCCTGGGAGTGACAGGGTACAAGCACTCTCCCTGTGGTACCCTGGGAGTGACAGGGTACAAGCACTCTCCTGTGGTACCCTAGGAGTTACAGGGTACAAGCACTCTCCCTGTGGTACCCTGGGAGTGACAGGGTACAAGCACTCTCCCTGTGGTACCCTGGGAGTGATAGGGTACAAGCACTCTCCTGTGGTACCCTGGGAGTGACAGGGTACAAGCACTCTCCTGTGGTACCCTGGGAGTGACAGGGAACAAGCACTCTCCCTGTGGTACCCTGGGAGTGACAGGGTACAAGCACTCTCCTGTGGTACCCTGGGAGTGACAGGGTACAAGCACTCTCCCTGTGGTACCCTGGGAGTGACAGGGTACAAGCACTCTCCCTGTGGTACCCTGGGAGTGACAGGGAACAAGCACTCTCCCTGTGGTACCCTGGGAGTGACAGGGTACAAGCACTCTCCCTGTGGTACCCTGGGAGTGACAGGGAACAAGCACTCTCCCTGTGGTACCCTGGGAGTGACAAGGTACAAGCACTCTCCCTGTGGTACCCTGGGAGTGACCGAGTCTCGTGTAACATCATGATCTGTAATGAGACTGACCTCGAAGACTGTCACTCAGGTGCTGAGAGGAGTCAAGGATACTTAATGTTTGTAGTGCCAGTAGGTACTGTAGTGCCATACTGTATTGGTGTGGTTCATCTAGTGACTGGTGGTACATAGTGATGAAGTTTTCGCCTATACTAGAGTTAGGGGTCCATGCTAGCTAACCAGCACACACACGCAACAAATTAGCTACTATCATAACAGGCAGAGCATTCGGTTCAAACCTAAGGACCCGGCTTCAATCCTGGGTGAGGCAGGACGTGTGGACAGGTCGCTTAACACCTGATGGCTCTCTTTAAAGTGCAGTAAATAGGGACTTAGAAGTTAGTTAAGTGTTGTGGGTATCATTCTAGAAGAGAGGCAAGGCTCCCAGTGACAAGCCTCACTAATTGCCTTTGATAATTCTGGGGAGTAATAACTCTCTTCGAGGTTAATAATCCCAGGAAAAAAGTTGTCTTCTCCGTGGTTAATAGCGCTCAAGAAAATGTTCTCTTCTTTCTTCTCCTGTGTCTTTGTGTTGTCTTCCACCTACCGGACAACAGTGTTGGCAGCTGCTGAAGAAATAGCAGACCAAAGCTTAATTTTGATGCTGCGTCGCTCCCCGTAGAGCTTTATCGAGTATTGGCTTGATAAAGCTCTAAGCGAGACGCCTCATATGCCAGCCAAAACAGTTCTTGGTAGTGCTGGAGGCCGCCTCTGCTCCTTTCAAAGTCACTCCCTCGTGAATGGTGCATTTATGCTGTGTTAAAACTGCACTTTGCACTGAGAGGAGAGTAGATACATGTTAATGAATAGCCTGCGAAGGAGAGGGACTTGATCCCGTGTTTTAAGAGGGACTTGAACTCTCGTTATAAGAGGGACTTGAACCTGCATTATCAGCGGGACTCGAATCCGTGTTATAAGAGATCTTGAAATCGTGTTATAAGGAGACATGAAATCGCGTTATGGTAATAGATGAACTCTCTTCCACTCAGGAAAATCTTGTCTGCTCTTTCCTTTCCAGACTCTAATCCATTTTTTCCTCCAATACTTTCCCTTCTCCCAACCACATCACCATCCCTCTTTCCTCCTCCCAGCTCCCTCTCTTCCCTCCCTGTTAACACTCATCAAAGGCTTGCACAAGTTCAGCTTTCCCACTCCCGAAGATTCTGCTTTGATCCCACACGAGGCGGGGGGCGGGGGTTGAGGAGCAGCAGCAGCAGCAGCAGTAGCAGCAGCAGTAGCAGCAGCAGTAGCAGAAGTAGCAATAGCAGCAGCAGTAGCAATAGTGGTAGCAGCAGCAAAGTCAACAGTAACAGGAAGGAGAAGAACAGCGACTATACCAGGAACAGAAGACACAGCAACAAAAGCAACAGAAACGACAGTAGGAGCAATAGCAGTAGCAGGAGCAGTAGTAGCAGTAGCAGGAGCAGTAGTAGCAGCAGCAGCAACTGCATAAGTAGCACCACCATTGTACCATCACCACTACCAGCATTACCAGCACTACCACCCTCACCACCACCAACCACCACTACCACCGCCTACCACCAAAACCACCAACCATCACTACCATCACTCCCACCACCACCACCACCACCACCACTACCATCACTCCCACCACCACCAACCACCACTACCATCACTCCCACCACCACCACCACCACCACCACTACCATCACTCCCACCACCACCAACCACCACTACCATCACTCCCACCACCACCAACCACCACTACCAGCACTACCACCCTCACCACCACCAACCACCACTACACACTCCCACCCCCACTCCCACCACCAACCACCACTACCAGCACTCCACCCCACCAACCACCACACCACTACCATCCTCCACCACCACCAACCACCACTACCATCACTCCCACCACCACCAACCACCACTACCAGCACTCCACCACCACCACCACCACTACCATCACTCCCACCACCACCAACCACCACTACCATCACTCCCACCACCACCAACCACCACTACCAGCACTACCACCCTCACCACCACCAACCACCACTACCACACTACCACCACTCCCACCACCACCCAACCACCACTACCATCACTCCCACCACCACCAACCACCACTACCAGCACTACCACCCTCACCACCACCACCACCTACCACACTCCACACTCACCACCACCACAACCACCACTACCATCACTCCCCCACCACCAACCACCACTACCATCACTCCCACCACCACCAACCACCACTACCAGCACTACCACCCTCACCACCACCAACCACCACTACCATCACTCCCACCACCACCAACCACCACTACCATCACTCCCACCACCACCAACCACCACTACCATCACTCCCACCACCACCAACCACCACTACCATCACTCCCACCACCACCAACCACCACTACCATCACTCCCACCACCACCAACCACCACCACCAGCACTACCTCCCTCACCACTACCACCGCCAACCACCACTACCACCCCCACCACCACCACCGCCAACCACCACCACCACTGCCAACCACCACCACCACTGCCAACCACCACCACCACTGCCAACCACCACCACCACTGCCAACCACCACCACTGCCAACCACCACTACCACCATCAAGCTCCGAGTCTCTCCTCACACGGACTAATTTCCCCTCTGTCGACCGTTGTTGTTATTTACTGATATCAACAACAGTCGCCAAATGTCGCTGGCTGAGTGGAAACGTCGCCTCTTGAACGACATCAACGACCGGATGTTGCAAAACGTGCAAATTGAAAGTCGTAACGACTGAGCTAATATTGCCAATATGAGCTTTTGCCTTATGAGACCAACGTTAGTAGTTGTTGTAGTAGTTGTAGTAGTTATTGTAGCAGTTGTAGTAGCAGTTGTAGTAGTTGTTGTAGTAGTTGTTGTAGTTGTTGTAGTAGTTGTTGTAGTTGTAGTAGTTGTTGTAGTTGTAGTAGTTGTTGTAATAGTTATTGTAGTAGTTGTAGTGGTTGTTGTAGTGGTTGTTGTAGTGGTTGTAGTAGTTGTTGTAGTTGTAGTAGCTGTTGTAATAGTTATTGTAGTTGTTGTAGTAGTTGTAGTGGTTGTTGTAGTGGTTGTTGTAGTGGTTGTAGTAGTTGTTGTAGTAGTTGTAGTGGTTGTTGTAGTGGTTGTTGTAGTGGTTGTTGTAGTGGTTGTTGTAGTGGTTGTTGTAGTGGTTGTTGTAGTAGTTGTTGTAGAGGTTGTTGTAGTGGTTGTTGTAGTGGTTGTTGTAGTAGTTGTTGTAGTGATTGTTGTAGTGGTTGTTGTAGTGGTTGTTGTAGTGGTTGTTGTAGTGGTTGTTGTAGTGGTTGTTGTAGTGGTTGTTGTAGTGGTTGTTGTAGTGGTTGGCTCTCTCCCTCACCTATGAATCTGTGTACATAATTTTTACCAATGAATGATCTTTTTTGTGTGTGTGTTAGTTACCATTTCGTCATAGGCACTTGTCGATTAGACACTTGGCCTGATGTGAGTGTGGGTGTACGTGTTTCGTGTGTGCGTGTACGTGTGTGTGTGTGTGTGTGTGTGTGTGTGTGTGTGTGTACTCACCTAATTGCACTCACCTAATTGTGGTTGCAGGGGTCGAGACTCAGCTCCTGGCCCCGCCTCTGCACTGTCCGCTACTGGGTCTCTGCTCTCCCTGCTCCGTGAGCTCTATCATACCTTGTCTTAAAACTATGTATGGTTCCCGCCTCCACTATATCGTTCGTTAAACTATTCCACTTCCTAATTACTCTATGGCTGAAGAATTGCTTCCTAACATCCCTCTGACTCATCTGAGTCTTCAGCTTCCAGTTGTGTCCCCTTGTTTCTGTGTTTCCTCTCTGGAACATCCTGTCACTATCTACCTTGTCGATTCCCCGCAGTATTTTGTATGTCGTTATCATGTCTCCTCTAACCCTTCTGTCCTCCAGTGTTGTTAGTCCTATTTCCCTCAACCTTTCTTCATAAGGCAGTCCCCTGAGTTGTGGAACTAGCCTTGTCGCAAACCTTTGCACTTTCTCTAATTTCTTGACGTGCTTGACCAGGTGTGGGTTCCAGACTGGTGCTGCATACTCTAGTATGGGCCTGACGTATACGGTATACAGTGTCCTGAACGATTCCTTGTTAAGGTAACGGAACGCTAATCTTAGGTTTGCCAGTCGCCCATATGCTGCCGCGGTTATCTGGTTGATGTGTGTTTCCGGAGACGTGCTTGGCGTTATACTCACCCCAAGGTCTTTCTCCTTTGATGAGGTTAGTAGTCTTTGTCCACCTAGCCTGTACTCTGTCAGCGGTCTTCTTTGCCCTTCTCCGATCTTCATGACTTTGCATTTGGTGGGGTTAAATTCGAGAAGCCAGTTGCTAGACCAGATGTCAAGCTTGTCCAGGTCTCTTTGAAGTCCTGCTTGGTCTTCATCCGATGTGATTCTCCTCATTAATTTCACATCATCTGCGAAAAGAGACACTTCTGAGTCTATCCCATCCGTCATGTGTGTGTGTGTGTGTGTGTGTGTGTGTGTGAAGTGTCGACAACAGTCAAGGAAAAACACAGGTTTTATTGGGTCAACATTTTGCCATGTTCAGAGATTTGTCAAGTAACGTTTCGTTCTATGTAGTGCGAAACATAGACTTGTTAAAGCTCTAGGCAGAAATATTAACTGATAAAGCTCTACACAGAGTGAACTATTTAATGTTAAACAATGAATGACACTCGGGCGTGGCACTGATAAAGCACTTAGTTAAAAGGCACTTAGTTAAGAGGCAGTTAGTTAAGAGGCACTTAGTTAAGAGGCACTTAGTTAAGAGGCACTTAGTTAAGAGGCACTTAGTTATGAGGCACTTAGTTAAGAGGCACTTAGTTAAGAGGCACTTAGTTAAGAGGCACTTAGTTATGAGACACTTAGTTAAGAGGCACTTAGTTATGAGGCACTTAGTTAAGAGGCACTTAGTTAAGAGGCACTTAGTTAAGAGGCACTTAGTTAAGAGGCACTTAGCTTTGAGGCACTTAGTTAAGAGGCAGTTAGGTAAGAGGCACTTAGTCAAGAGGCACTTAGTTAAGAGGAACTTAGTTAAGAGGCAGGTAGGTAAGAGGCACTTAGTTAAGAGGCACTTAGCTAAGAAGCACTTAGTTAAGAGGCACTTAGATAAGAGGCACTTAGTCAAGAGGCAGTTAGGTAAGAGGCACTTAGTTAAGAGGCACTTAGGTAAGCGGTACTTAGTTTAGATGCACTTAGTTAAGAGGCACTTAGGTAAGAGACACTTAGGTAAGAGGCAGTTAGGTAAGAGGCACTTAGTGAAGATGCACTTAGGTAAGAGACACTTAGGTAAGAGGCAGTTAGGTAAGAGGCACTTAGTTAAGGGGCACTTAGGTAAGTGGCACTTAGTTTAGACGCACTTAGTTAAGAGGCACTTAAGTAAAAGACACTTAGGTAAGAGGCACTTAGGTAAGAGGCACTTAGTGAAGAGGCACTTAGGTAAGAGACACTTAGGTAAGAGGCACTTAGGTAAGAGACACTTAGGAAAGAAGCACTTAGGTAAGAGGCAATTAGTTTAGAGGCACTTAGTTAAGAGGCACTTAGGTAAGAGACACTTAGGTAAAAGACACTTAGGTAAGAGACACTTAAGTAAGAGACACTTAGGTAAGAGGCATTTAGGTAAGAGGCACTTAGTTTAGAGGCACTTAGTTTAGAGGCACTTAGTTAAGAGGCACTTAGGTAAGATACACTTAGGTAAGAGGCACTTAGTTAAGAGGCACTTAGGTAAGATACACTTTTGTAAGAGGCACTTAGGTACAAGGCACTTAATTAATTGGCACTTAGGTAAGAGACACTTAGGTAAGAGGCACTTAGGAAAGAGGCACTTAAGTAAGAGGCATTTAGTTAAGAGGCACTTAGGTAAGAGACACTTAGTTAAGAAGTGCTCAGGAACACGCAGGAAATGACGCTAAATGAGGGAGGAAATGAAGAGTAGTGAAGACATATACACCAGAGTGAAAATGTGGAATAGGTAGGAAATGAGAGTGAGTGAAAACATGTGGTCATGAGTGATCATGAGTGGTCACGGGTGGTCATGAGTGGTCATGGGTGGTCATGAGTGGTCATGGGTGGTCATGGGTGGTCATGGGTGGTCATGAGTAGTCATGGGTTGTCATGGGTGGTCATGAGTGATCATGGGTGGTCATGGGTGGTCATGAGTGGTCATAGGTGGTCATGAGGGGTCATGGGTTGTCATGGGTGGTCATGGGTAGTCATGGGTGGTCATGGGTTGTCATGGGGGGTCATGGATAGTCATGGGTGGTCATGGGTGGTCATGAGTGGTCATGAGTGGTCATGGGTGGTCATGGGTGGTCATGGGTGGTCATGAGTGGTCTTGAGTGGTCATGGGTGGTCATGAGTGGTCATGGGTGGTCATGGGTGGTCATGGGTGGTCATGAGTGGTCATGGGTTGTCATGGGTGCTCATGAGTGATCATGGGTGGTCATGGGTGGTCATGGGTGGTCATGAGTGGTCATGGGTTGTCATGGGTGCTCATGAGTGGTCATGGGTGGTCATGAGTGGTCATGGGGGGTCATGGGTAGTCATGAGTGGTCATGAGTGGTCACGGGTGGTCATGGGTGGTCATGGGTGGTCATGAGTGGTCATGGGTGGTCATGAGTGGTCATGAGTGGTCATGGGTAGTCAAGGGTCACACCCTCAAGGGCCTTATCAAAAAATTCTGAGTGAACTAATAATTTCAGAATGAAAAACTTGAATCAAGTGAGAAACAAAAAAAAGATAAAAAAAAAAAAAATAATTACATTGGCGAGATGGAAGGAGATGCCAGAATTTGGGACAAGAGTGAAGGAACAAAGAAATGAAGAAGGAAATGAGTGTTGGTGAAATAAAGACGATAAGATGTAGAATTGTACACACACACACACACATATATATATTTATATATATATTATATATGTTATTGTAACCACGAACGAGTGTTATTGATCAATAACAACACTGCACTAGCCATGAGGCGGGCCAAAGCAGCATGGGTTCGACCCCTGGCTAGTGCAGTGTTGTTATTATATATATATATATATATATATATATATATATATATATATATATATATATATATATATATATTTTATATATAAATGTGTGTGTGTGTGTGTGTGTGTGTGTGTGTGTGTGTGTGTGTATATACACGATGTATATGATGTACATCATATACATCGTGCACATCAACAACTTCTAGAAGCTAAGCTTTACCTTGACTGGGTAGAAATGTGTCACGTACATCAACGTCCTTAACATGGTAAACTGCTGACAGTTTCACTGACCACAGAGTAAAAACATCAACATTCCAGTTCCCCCAAGTGTAGGAACCTAAGTCACTTTTTACCCCTGAGAGAGCATCGTCAGGGACACGGTCCATCAACTGCCTTACGCTAGGTAAGGTGCGTCAGGGACACGGTCCATCAACTGCCTTACGCTAGGTAAGGTGCGTCAGGGACACGGTCCATCAACTGCCTTACGCTAGGTAAGGTGCGTCAGGGACACGGTCCATCAACTGCCTTACGCTAGGTAAGGTGCGTCAGGGACACGGTCTCATCCTAACTCGGTCCTTACTGCCTACGGGTAAGGTGCGTCAGGGACACGGTCCATCAACTGCCTTACGCTAGGTAAGGTGCGTCAGGGACACAGGACAAGTGTTTCCTGACGAGGGTCTTAGTTACATGATGACCCACAGCTGGAGCTTTTGGTCATCTGACCGAGGCCTTCCGCTGGCTTACCCGTCCACATCATTAAAAATTATGGTTGTTATAATCATTCCCTTCATGAAAGAAACTTCAGCAAATATTCAGAGTTCAGCAGAACAGTCAACAGTGACTGTAGGGAGTCATACTGCTTTGTTCAAGGATTATTATTATTATTATTATTATTATTATTATTATTATTATTATTATTATTATTATTATTATTATTATCATGGGGAGCGCTAAATCCGTAGGGATTACACAGCGCCTGTAAAGGGAAGGGGCGGGGAGGGTGAAAGT
>WNWK01000631.1:392388-422006 GCA_009830355.1 Cherax destructor
TTTACCCTGGTAAAAACAGAGGAGCCTCGGCCTGGTGGTCTATAAAACAGAGTAACTATCAGGGAGTCTGAGCGCAAAATCCCATCTTAAGTATAAACAAAGTGCGGTTGTCATGAAGGGGATTACGGAGGTTTTACGCCGGGATCCCCACCAACAAAAGAGCATCAAGCCCCCTTATGCGAGCGCAAATGAAGGAAGAAAAAGTATAGGAAACCCTTGCGCCTCCGCTAGGAAATAAGGCGATTTCCTTCCAGGTGTTTATGTTATTTTTATGAGGTGAGGAAAATGACATTAGAAATGAGAAGGGGAGGAGGAATGTGTGATTTTTCCTGTATGGGGGTTTTGTATGTGTGTGTGTGTGTGTGTGTGTGTGTGTGTGTGTGTGTGTGTGTGTGTGTGTGTACTCCCCTATATGTGGTTGAAGGGATCGATTCATAGCTCCTGGCCCTGCCTCTTCACTGGTCGATACTAGGTCACTTTCTCTCTCCCACCTCCTAGAGCTTTATTATACCTCTTCTTAAAGCTGTGTATGAAACTTGCTTCCACTACTTCACTCTCCAGATTATTCCACTTCCTGACAACTCTGAGGCTAAAGAAATACTTACTAACATCCCTATGGCTCATCTGGGTTTTCAGTTTCCAATTGTGGCCCCTCGTTCTTATGTCCCATCTCTGAAACATTCGAGCCCTGTCCACCTTGTCAATTCCTCTCAGTATTTTATACGTCGTTATCATGTCTCCCCTATCCCTCCTATCCTCTAGTTATCAGGTTGAGTTCCCTCAACCTCTCCTCGTAAGACATACCCCTCAGTTTCGGGACTAGTCTTGTTGCAAACTTTTGCACTTTCTTCAATTTCTTGACGTGTTTGACAGGGTGTGGGTTATAGACTGGTGCTGCATACTCCAGTATGGGCCTGATGTACACGGTGTACAGAGTCTTGAACGATTCCTTACTGACGTGCCGAAAGACTATTCTTATGTTTGCCAGGCGCCCATATGCTGCATCAGTTATTTGGTTGATGTGCTCCTCAGATGTGCTCAGTATTATACTCATCCCAAGATCCTTTTCCTTGAGTGAGGTTTGCAGTCTTTGGCCACCTAGCCTGTACTCTGTCTGCGGTCTTCTTTGACCTTCCCCGATCTTCAAGACTGCACTTGGTGGAGTTAAACTCCAGGAGCCAGTTGTTGGATGAGGATTGAAGATGTCCGGATCTCTTTGTAGTCCTACCTGATCCTCATCAGCTTCAATTCTTCGCATTAGCTTCACATCATCTGTAAACAGAGACACCTCTGAATCTATCCCTTCCGTCATGTTATTCACATATACCAGAAACAGCACCGGCCCTGGGACTGACCCCTTTGGAACCCCGCTTGTCGCAGGCAACCACTCTGAAACCTCGTCACGTACCATCCCTCATTGTTTCCTTCCTATCAGGTATTCTCTGATCCAATGCAGTGCCTTTTGTTATACCTGCCTGCTCCTCTAGCTTTTGCACTAATCTCTTGTGCAGAACTGTGTCGAAACCTTTTCACAGTCCAATAAAATGCAGTCTACCCACCCCTTTCCTGCCTTATTTCTGTCACCTTGTTGTAAAACTCCAGTAGGTTTTTGACACAGGATTTCCTCTCCCTGAATCCGTGCTGGTTATCGTGTATATGCTTATTACTTTCTAGTTGCTCCACCATTCTCCTGATAATGTTCTCCATGACTTTGCATACTGTACCTGTCAGTGACACAGGTCTGTAGTCTCTCTGTCTCTCTTCTTTCTTAAAAATTGGGACTACATTTGCTGTCGTCCATACCTCAGGTAGTCGTCCTGTTTCGATAGATGTGTTGAAGATTGTTGTTAGTGGCACACACAATGTCTCTGCTCCCTCTCTCAGGACCCACGAAGACATGTCCGGTCCCACCGCCTTTGACGAATCTGTGTGTGTGTGTGTGTGTGTGTGTGTGTGTGTGTGTGTGTGTGTGTAAACTGATGCCTGCAGCTTGCTGGTGTCAACTCACCTGTACGAGGCAGCTGCCCACCCACACAGTAATGAAAATATCCAACATGCCTTGAGGTAAGTGACTTCAGTGCTGGATTATGACTTTTCCTTCACACACACACACAATCTCTCTCTCTCTCTCTCTCTCTCTCTCTCTCTCTCTCTCTCTCTCTCTCTCTCTCTCTCTCTCTGCACATTTAACACGATAATATATATTATCCTGCCTCGGCTTTTATTAAATCCTGGTCATGGTAATATCCTCATTCTATTACTTAAACATTCACCAGCAGAGCAGCGGTGTGAGGCTGGAGGCAGGTGTGTGCCACACCTGTAATCTCAACACTCCACGTCTGTGTCGTCAGGAGCAGCTGGTGGCTACCCGTCTTGTGGTATAAAGATCGTCTTCTCTACATCTGTGGAGATGAACGCAGTCTGATTCGAGGCGCCTGAGAGGTAGAAGGTTGTTAATCGAATGTAAGACAGTGAATTTTCTCCAAACACTTTCATTGTACATCGGAACACTGAACACTGGAACACACTGAACACTGGAACACACTGAACACTGGAACACACTGAACACTGAAACACACTGAACACTGGAACACACTGAACACTGGAACACACTGAACACTGGAACACACTGAACACTGGAACACACTGAACACTGGAACACACTGAACACTGGAACACACTGAACACTGGAACACAATGAACACTGGAACACACTGAACACTGGAACACACTGAACACTGGAACACACTGAACACTGGAACACACTGAACACTAAAACACACTGAACACTGGAACATACTGAACACTGGAACACACTGAACACTGGAACACACTGAACACTGGAACATACTGAACACTGGAACACACTGAACACTGGAACACACTGAACACTGGAGCACACTGAACACTGGAACACACTGAACACTGGAACACACTGAACACTGGAACACACTGAACACTGGAACACACTGAACACTGGAACACACTGAACACTGGAACACACTGAACACTGGAACACACTGAACACTGGAACACACTGAACACTGGAACACAACCCTGGAACACTGGACACTGAACACACTGAACACTGGAACACACTGAACACTGGAGCACACTGAACACTGGAACACACTGAACACTGGAACACACTGAACACTGGAGCACACTGAACACTGGAACACACTGAATACTGGAACATACTGAACACTGGAACACACTGAACACTGGAACATACTGAACACTGGAACACACTGAACACTGGAACACACTGAACACTGGAACACACTGAACACTGGAACACACTGAACACTGGAACACACTGAACACTGGAACACACTGAACACTGGAACACACTGAACACTGGAACACACTGAACACTGGAGCACACTGAACACTGGAACACATTCCACTCTGAGGTCTTCAGGGAAAACAGAACAACATTGAAAATAATAAATTGTTGAACAAAGTTTGTTGAACATGTGTGGGAGTTAAAAGGCGACAGGAAGCTTCAGCTTAACCTGAAGCTGAAGCTTGAAGCTCTGGCGCTCTAAGCTGGCTGGTCAGAGAGCGAGCCGTGGTTAGTGAACAGAGTATCGAGTCTACACCACTCCTTAACTGTGCTATCATGTGGTGTACACTGTGTGTTATCATGTGGTGTACACTGTGTGTTATCATGTGGTGTACACTGTGCGTTATCATGTGGTGTACACTGTGTGTTATCATGTGGTGTACACTGTGTGTTATCATGTGGTGTACACTGTGTGTTATGTGGTGTACACTGTGTGTTATCCTGTGGTGTACACTGTGTGTTATCATGTGGTGTACACTGTTGTTATCATGTGGTGTACACTGTGTTATCATGTGGTGTACACTGTGTGTTATCATGTGGTGTACACTGTGTGTTATCCTGTGGTGTACACTGTGTGTTATGTGGTGTACACTGTGTTATCCTGTGGTGTACACTGTGTGTTATCCTGTGGTGTACACTGTGTGTTATCTTGTGGTGTACACTGTGTGTTATCATGTGGTGTACACTGTGTGTTATCATGTGGTGTACACTGTGTGTTATCATGTGGTGTACACTGTGTGTTATCATGTGGTGTACACTGTGTGTTATCATGTGGTGTACACTGTGTGTTATCATGTGGTGTACACTGTGTGTTATCATGTGGTGTACACTGTGTTATCATGTGGTGTACACTGTGTGTGTATGACAATGTGTTCACAGTAAAATGGTCTCAAGACCAACAATAAAGGTCTCATGACCAAGGGACCAACAATTAAGGTCTCAAGACCAAAGACCAACAATAAAGGTCTCAAGACCAAAGACCAACAATAAAGGTCTCAAGACCAACAATAAAGGTCTCAAGATCAAGGACCAACAATAAAGGTGTCAAGACCAAAGACCAACAATAAACGTCTCAAGACCAAAGACCAACAATAAAGGTCTCAAGACCAAAGACCAACAATAAAGGTCTCAAGACCAAAGACCAACAATAAAGGTCTCAAGACCAACAATAACCAGTGAGCAACATGGAACACACATCAACCTCTTGTTGTCTGCCCCACCACAGTAACTCCCAGTCATTGTTCTGCTTCTCCCAGGGTTTATGGGGCAATGTGGGGGAGTGGGGAGGGCGTATTGTGGGTGTGTGTGGGGGCTGTGTTTGTGTACTCACAGCCTCCCTGTAACACCACAAGACGCTCACCACTCCCGTATCCATCGCTCGGGCCTCGACTGACACCTGCAGGATAGTTTCGGGGGTCAGCGCCCCCCCCCGTCCCGTGGCCACAGACCAGGCCTCCTGGTGGATCAAGGCCTGATCAACCAGGCTGTTACTGCTAATCATCTTAACAAATGTGACGTAGAATGATTAAGTGAACTAAGTGAATAGATAGATAGATATATATAGGTAGATAGACGGAGACAGATAGATAGGTAGAGAGTTGTGCTACCTACAGTAGGAAACAATGTAATATTTTTTCTGGTTTCTTAGTCATACTGAGACAGAATCTTCCTCAGTGACGCAGCTGAGAAGATTGACGCACAGATGGTGAGGAAATGACGCAGAAAGAGAAACTGGATGAAAGAAAATGGCCCTAAAATATAAGATGACGCAATATAAAGCAAAAAATGACGCAAAATGGTGCCAAAGAAGTCAACACTAACATTGAAGGAAGCAATATTTATTTTTTAAGTGACGCAGAAAATGACGCAAACTGACGCAACAGCTACTCATAAATGACGCAGATGTGATAACTCTTTATTTGAAACGAGTTTACACTTGAGTGTAGGTGGTGGGTCAGGGTGGGTCAGGGTGGGTCAGAGTGGGTCAGGGAGGGTCAGAGTGGGTCAGAGTGGGTCAGGATGGGTCAGGATGGGTCAGTGTGGGTCAGGGTGGGTCAGGGTGGGTTAGGGAGGGTCAGAGTGGGTCAGAGTGGGTCAGGATGGGTCAGAGTGGGTCAGGGTGGGTCACAGTGGGTCACAGTGGGCCACGGTGGGAGAGAGTGGGTCAGGATGGGTGAGAGTGGGTCAGGGTGGGGTCACAGTGGGTCACGATGGGCCATGGCTTGGTGTCAGGTGCCATATCAACCAAGTTTTGGCACCTAGGTAGTAAGCATGCAGGTCGCCAGCAACAACAGCCTGGATGATCCGGTCTAAGGGGACCACGACACAGGCACGACAGGGTGTGGAGAAACGAGTGACATTGCGTGGAGAGGACGTGAGCAATGACAGGCAGGTGACATGAGCCAGGGACACAGAGATGCTGTAGCTGACACACCCGTCACAGCCTCATCTCAAGGAGAGACTTTTGGGCCAAGATTACCTGGGATGATGAGGCTGATGTATCATTCTTGATGTATCATTCTTGATGCATGATGTATCATTCTTGATACATGATGTATCATTCTTGATGCATGATGTATCATTCTTGATACATGATGTATCATTCTTGATGCATGATGTATCATTCTTGATGCATGATGTATCATTCTTGATGCATGATGTATCATTCTTGATGCATGATGTATCATTCTTGATGCATGATGTTTCATTCTTGATGTATCATTCTTGATGTATCATTCTTGATACATGATGTATCATTCTTGATGCATGATGTATCATTCTTGATGCATGATGTATCATTCTTGATGCATGATGTATCATTCTTGAGGCATGATGTATCATTCTTGATGTATCATTCTTGATACATGATGTATCATTCTTGACGCATGATGTATCATTCTTGATGCATGATGTATCATTCTTGATGCATGATGTATCATTCTTGATGTATCATTCTTGATGCATGATGTATCATTCTTGATGCATGATGTATCATTCTTGATGCATGATGTATCATTCTTGAGGCATGATGTATCATTCTTGATGCATGATGTATCATTCTTGATGCATAATGTATCATTCTTGATATCATGATTTTATGTATCATTCTTGATGCATGATGTATCATTCTTGATGCATGATGTATCATTCTTGATACATGATGTATCATTCTTGATACATGATGTATCATTCTTGATGCATGATGTATCATTCTTGATGCATGATGTATCATTCTTGATACATGATGTATCATTCTTGATGCATGATGTATCATTCTTGATGCATGATGTATCATTCTTGATGCATGATGTATCATTCTTGAGGCATGATGTATCATTCTTATACGTGATGTATCATTCTTGATGCATAATGTATCATTCTTGATGCATGATGTATCATTCTTGTTGCATGATGTATCATTCTTGATGCATGATGTATCATTCTTGATGCATGATGTATCATTCTTGATGTATCATTCTTGATACATGATGTATCATTCTTGATGCATAATGTATCATTCTTGATGTATCATTCTTGATACATGATGTATCATTCTTGATGCATAATGTATCATTCTTGATGTATCACTCTTGATGCATGATGTATCATTCTTGATACACGATGTATCATTCTTGATGCATGATGTATCATTCTTGATGTATAATTCTTGATGCATCATTATTGAGGCATCATTCTTGAGGAATCATTCTTGAGGCATCATTCTTGAGGCATCATTCTTTAGGCATCATTCTTGAGGCATCATTCTTGAGGCATCATTCTTGAGGCATCATTCTTGAGGCATTCTTGAGGCATCATTCTTGAGGCATCATTCTTGAGGCATCATTCTTGAGGCATCATTCTTGAGGCATCATTCTTGAGGCATCATTCTTGAGGCATCATTCTTGAGGCATCATTCTTGAGGCATATTTTGAGCATCATTCTTGAGGCATCAATCTTGAGGCATCATTCTTGAGGCATCATTCTTGAGGCATCATTCATTGAGGCATCATTCTTGAGGCATCATTCTTGAGGCATCATTCTTGAGGCATCATTCTTGATGCATAATTCTTGAGGCATCATTCTTGAGGCATCATTCTTGAGGCATCATTCTTGAGGCATCATTCTTGAGGCATCATTCTTGAGGCATCATTCTTGAGGCATCATTCTTGAGGCATCATTCTTGAGGCATCATTCTTGAGGCATCATTCTTGAGGCATCCTTCTTGAGCATCATTCTTGAGGCATCATTCTTGAGGCATCATTCTTGAGGCATCATTCTTGAGGCATCATTCTTGAGGCATCATTCTTGAGGCATCATTCTTGAGGCATCATTCTTGAGGCATCATTCTTGAGGGGTGATGGGCTCATAGGGCCCTTGGCCCTATGAGCCCATCACCCCTCACCCCTTCACCCCTTCCCCTCTCTCTTTCCCCTCATTTACCAACACGAGAGAATTATTCTTCAGTATACAATAGTTCTTTGTATTAATAAAATTAATGAAAATAATTAAAATTTATCAAGAAGATAAAACACACACATACACTCACACACACACACACACACACACACACACACACACACACACACACACACACACACACACACACACACACTCACACACACACACTACACTCACACACACACACACACACACACACACACACACATCACACACACACACACACACACCAACTCACACACAACTAACACACCACACTACACACACATACACACTCACACACACACACACACACCACACAACACATCACACACACAACTATATCCCCCCACACCACACACACTCAACTTCCACACTACACAAAATCAAACAATCCCCACATAAAATCCACTACGAAATCAAATTCCATCATCAATTACACACTTTATGCACCAAACATTACCTCACGACACAACACACAATAACGTCACATAACACACTCAACTAACCTCACATCATTTCAGAGATAAATCTTCTACACGTGTTTATGCAGATTTTGCTACATAGATTATATCCGGACACTGAACGAATGGAATTCGCTACATAAATGCCTGTTTGGTGTGATTGAATTTGTCATTAACGTGTTGTGAATTGCTGTGAGGATTATATGATGATGTCAGAAAATTCAACTTTCCTCTAATCATTTCTGCGGAGATAGAATTTCCTTCTCAATTACGTGTTTATGCAGATTTTGCTGATCTGAGGATTATATCCAGGAATAATCGTCAATAATTCCTGTTTGCAGATAACTGCCTGTTTGGATTGTGAGTTGAATGTTTGGACGTGTTTGTTGTGTGTTTGTGTGTGTGTGAGTGTGAGTGAGTGTGTGTGTGTGTGTGTGTGTGTGTGTGTGTGTGTGTTAGTTACCATTTTGTCCTAGGCACATGTCGATTTGTGTGTGTGAGTGTGTGTGAGTGTGTGTGTGTGTGTGTGTGTGTGTGTGTGTGTGTGAGTGTGTACTCACCTATTTGCACTCACCTATTTGTGGTTGCAGGGGTCGAGTCATAGCTCCTGGCCCCGCCTCTTCACTGATTGCTACTAGGTCCTCTCTCTCCCTGCTCCATGAGCTTTATCAAACCTAGTCTTAAAACTATGTATGGTTCCTGCCTCCACTATATCGCTTTCCAAGCTATTCCACTTCCTGACAACTCTATGACTGAAGAAATACTTCCTAACATCCCTTTGACTCATAGGAGTCTTCAACTTCCAATTGTGACCCCTTGTTTCTGTATCCCCTCTCTGGAACATCTTGTCTCTGTCCACCTTATCTATTCCTCGCAGTATTTTATATGTCGTCGTTATCATGTCTCCCCTAACCCTCCTGTCCTCTAGTGTCGTCAGGCCGATTTCCCTTAACCTTTCTTCGTAGGACAATCCCCTTAGCTCTGGGACTAGTCTTGTGTGCGTGTGTGTGTGTGTGTGTGTGTGTGTGTGTGTGTGAGTGTGAGTGTGTGTGTGTGTGTGTGTGTGTGTGTGTAGTGTGGTGTGTGTGTGTGTGTGTGTGTGTGTGAGTGTGTGTGAGTGTGTGTGTGTGTGTGTGTGTGTAGTGTGTGTGTGTGTGTGTGTTTGTGTGTGTGTGAGTGTGAGTGAGTGTGTGTGGTGTGTGTGTGTGTGTGTGTGTGTGTGTGTGTGTGTGAGTGTGTGTGAGTGTGTGTGTGTGTGTGTGTGTGTGTGTGTGAGTGTGTGTGGTGTGTGTGTGTGTGTGTGTGTGTGTGAGTGTGTGTGTGTGTGTTTGTGTGTTTGTGTGTGTGTGTGTGTGTGTGTGTGTGTGTGTGTGTGTGTGTGAGTGTGTGTGTGTGTGAGTGTGTATGTGTGAGTGTGTGTGTGTGAGTGTGTGTGTGTGAGTGTGTGTGTGTGTGAGTGTGTGTGTGTGTGTGTGTAGTGTGTGTGTGTGTGTAGTGTGTGTGTGTGTGAGTGTGTGTGTGTGTGTGTGTGTGTGTGTGTGTGTGATGTGAGTGTGAGTGTGTGTGTGTGAGTGTGTGTGTGTGATACAGCGTGTGATGGCTGCCACTCCGTCCTCTGTGTAACCTCACAGTGTGGTGTGTGACACAGCGTGTGATGGCTGCCACTCTGTCCTCTGTGTAACCTCACAGTGTGGTGTGTGACACAGCGTGTGATGGCTGCCACTCTGTCCTCTGTGTAACCTCACATAGTGTCTTCCTCTCACCATATTGTTAAAATCCCCCTTTCACTTCTGAAACACATCGAGTACATGAAATTCAAGGCAGAGGCTGTAGTCCATCTGTTCTTTCAGACAGACTTCAGAACAAGGAGAGATATGATCACAAGACAGCAAATACTTCAGGATAAAGGGAGGATAGACAGCGACATACTCTTTTTCAGGCAAGGATGGTGAAGAACAAGTGGTCACACACACACACACCTTAACTACTATCATAATAATATGAAACTCATAGGTAACACATCATTAGAGGGCCAACCAGGCCAGGCACACTAGTTCCACGTCGTTAAACAGGGCCCCAGTGCCGTCCCATTACCCTGGCATAGTGCCTATGGTCCCACTCTCATAACCTTCTCCCCATCATATTCCAACATTCTGATAAAACCACAACATATCTCCCCCACCCCACACAAACCTCTCCACCACACCAAACCCCTCAATACACCTCTCCCCACACCTCCCCAACTTCCACTGACACAAGAAGAGCCACCTCTTCACCCCGGAGCCGTTGAGGGCCCTCATATTGGATGACACCTGACCAAGCAGCGTGCAGTATCTCTCTCTGTTAGGGGCCCTCGTGTCCTGAGGGGTCCCTCGCGAGTCCTCGAGGTACCTCTGGGGGGTCCCCTGGAGTTCTTAAGGGTCCCCCCGAGGACCCCTGGGGTCGGGGTAGCGAGCCCTGCAGTGTGGCCACACATATCAAGTGCTCAAGGCTCTCCACCTGTCACACTCACGATGGCAGGTTGATAGACCGTGCCAGTGTTTGGCAACACCAGTGTATGTAATGACAGGCTCCCTCATTCTTGCTCCTTCCTCCCTCCCTCACTCGTACCTGCTTCCATCACCCTCCCTGCCTCCTCCCTCACCCTCTCTTTACCTGCTTCCAAAAATCCCTTCTTTTCTTTCCTGTCACCCCTGACTGCTTCCTGTTTTGTTCTTACGCTTCCTTTCTTCGTTTCTCCCCCCCATCCTCCTCATCACTACCCCTATTTCATGGCTGCCTCATATCTTCCTTCTTCCCTCCTCCTCCTCCTCCTCTTCCCTCATTCCTGGCCACGGTGTGTGTGATGACCCAGAAGATGTCTGAGACAGTCAATGCGTGTGAGATCCTTCTTCTGCTTTTGTTGATGCCTCCATTATATTGCCTCTATCCCTCTTTTCCTTCTTCTTCCTCCCGTTTCTCCACCTCTTTGTCTTCCTTCTTCTCATTCTAATCTTTTTTTTTTGTATTCCATCTTCGACAGTGACACTACAAAAAATAATAATAATGAAATAATAATAATAATAATAATAATAATAATAATAATAATAATAATAATAATAATAATAATAATAATAATAATAATAATAATAATAATAATAACAATAATAACAATAATTATAATAATAATATCATGTAATCATCAAGATTACTTCCTGGTCACATATGTTTGAGAGACGTTGTTGACACCTCTGTCTGGCCTCAAGGGTGTGACGTTTTTCATAACTTCCTGGATAAATTGAATGATTTACAACCCTTCCATCAATTGCAAACTTGACTGTTAAAGCGAGGGTGAACTCTGCTCCCTTGACACTCGTTGACCCAGCTGATGGTAATGTAGGCACTCACTCGAGTGAGACATGAGACGTAGTAACTCACTCGAGTGAGACATGAGACGTAGTAACTCACTCGAGTGAATGAGACATGAAACTAAGTTACATGAGTGAATAACTACGTTTCATGTGTCACTACTAAGGTTATCCTTGTGTCACTACTAAGGTCATCCTTGTGTCACTACTAAGGTTATCCTTGTGTTAGCGTGATTTAAGTTCAGCTGTTTTTGTACCATCTTCAAAAAAGACTCTGCTATTTTTTCACTGTGTCCTCAATGATTTAAGGCTCGGCTGAAACCCAGACAATTTTTTTATATTTTTCATCTGAATATGACACTGATGAAGAATATGGCACTGGTGAAGAATATGGCACTGGTGAAGAATATGGCACTGGTGAAGAATATGGCACTGGTGAAGAATATGACACTGATGAAGAATATGGCACTGGTGAAGAATATGGCACTGGTGAAGAATATGGCACTGATGAAGAATATGGCATTGATGAAGAATCAATCCCTAGTGATTGTGAAAACTTTGGCACACCAGGCATTAACCCACACGTAGACACAAACAATAAAAAATGCTCACAATACACACACTGGCTCTCAGTGGCACCTGGTACAACTCTGTGGCACCTAGCCTGACTTTGTGGCGCTCAACATGACTCCCTACCTAGAGACACAAGATAGAGCATTTATTACTTGACACTCAAAGCTCAAGCTTTGTAACCAGACACACCAGACTTAAGCTTTGTAACCAGACTCAAGCTTTATAACCAGACACACCAGACTTAAGCTTTGTAACCAGACTCAAGCTTTGTAACCAGACACACCAGACTTAAGCTTTGTAACCAGACACACCAGACTTAAGCTTTGTAACCAGACACACCAGACTCAAGCTTTGTAACCAGACACACCAGACTCAAGCTTTGTAACCAGACTCAAGCTTTGTAACCAGACACACCAGACTTAAGCTTTGTAACCAGACACACCAGACTCAAGCTTTGTAACCAGACACACCAGACTCAAGCTTTGTAACCAGACACACCAGACTCAAGCTTTGTAACCAGACACACCAGACTCAAGCTTTGTAACCAGACACACCAGACTCAAGCTTTGTAACCAGACACACCAGACTTAAGCTTTGTAACCAGACACACCAGACTTAAGCTTTGTAACCAGACACACCAGACTTAAGCTTTGTAACCAGACTCAAGCTTTGTAACCAGACACACCAGACTTAAGCTTTGTAACCAGACACACCAGACTTAAGCTTTGTAACCAGACACACCAGACTCAAGCTTTGTAACCAGACACACCAGACTTAAGCTTTGTAACCAGACACACCAGACTTAAGCTTTGTAACCAGACACACCAGACTCAAGCTTTGTAACCAGACACACCAGACTTAAGCTTTGTAACCAGACACACCAGACTTAAGCTTTGTAACCAGACACACCAGACTCAAGCTTTGTAACCAGACACACCAGACTTAAGCTTTGTAACCAGACACACCAGACTTAAGCTTTGTAACCAGACACACCAGACTTAAGCTTTGTAACCAGACACACCAGACTTAAGCTTTGTAACCAGACACACCAGACTTAAGCTTTGTAACCAGACACACCAGACTTAAGCTTTGTAACCAGACACACCAGACTTAAGCTTTGTAACCAGACACACCAGACTCAAGCTTTGTAACCAGACACACCAGACTCAAGCTTTGTAACCAGACTCACCAAACTCAAGCTTTGTAACCAGACACACCAGACTTAAGCTTTGTAACCAGACACACCAGACTCAAGCTTTGTAACCAGACACACCAGACTCAAGCTTTGTAACCAGACACACCAGACTTAAGCTTTGTAACCAGACACACCAGACTCAAGCTTTGTAACCAGACACACCAGACTTAAGCTTTGTAACCAGACACACCAGACTTAAGCTTTGTAACCAGACTCACCAAACTCAAGCTTTGTAACCAGACACACCAGACTTAAGCTTTGTAACCAGACACACCAGACTCAAGCTTTGTAACCAGACTCACCAAACTCAAGCTTTGTAACCAGACACACCAGACTCAAGCTTTGTAACCAGACTCACCAAACTCAAGCTTTGTAACCAGACACACCAGACTTAAGCTTTGTAACCAGACACACCAGACTTAAGCTTTGTAACCAGACACACCAAACTCAAGCTTTGTAACCAGACACACCAGACTTAAGCTTTGTAACCAGACACACCAGACTCAAGCTTTGTAACCAGACACACCAAACTCAAGCTTTGTAACCAGACACACCAGACTCAAGCTTTGTAACCAGACACACCAGACTTAAGCTTTGTAACCAGACACACCAGACTCAAGCTTTGTAACCAGACACACCAGACTTAAGCTTTGTAACCAGACACACCAGACTTAAGCTTTGTAACCAGACACACCAGACTCAAGCTTTGTAACCAGACACACCAGACTCAAGCTTTGTAACCAGACACACCAGACTCAAGCTTTGTAACCAGACACACCAAACTCAAGCTTTGTAACCAGATACACCAGACTCAAGCTTTGTAACCAGACACACAAGACTCAACATTTGTAACCACAAGACTCAAGCTTTCTTTAAGCTTTAAGACTCAGTAGTATTCGCACTACTGGAAATAATATAAAGCTTCTTGTTAAAAGAAGAAACATAGTTTCCACTTCTCACTTCCTGACTGAGTTTCAAGTGGAGCAACTCACTGTTACGCTCCCTCTCTACAACAGGTAAAATTCTTTGGCGATATTTACAAGAGATTTTTTGCTTATGACCCAAGATTCCGACTCACTGAGGCAAGCTCCTCAGAACTGAGGATTATTTTTTTAAGAACTACATAACCAAGAAGCCCTGTGCTCATTACTTTCTACTGTAACAACTGACTTCACTCCACTGAAAAAAATATGAGCCGTTAGTTTTTTTTTCACATATGACTGGCACAGGTCAATAAAAATCGTTGGTACATATTTACCATTTGCTTCCGGGGCTGTTGTACCTATTTATCTCTTTCATTGTGTGTACCTGAAGTTGCTGACATTCTCAGGGAAGTGTTACATCGTGTATTTAAGTTTTCTCTAAGTGAACTTAAAGTTGTAGACATTCTTAGGGAGGTGTCGCAGCGTTTTATAACTTTTTCTTTGAGTTTATTTGCAATTGTTGACATTTTTATGTTCACTGATAATTCGTACCCACACCATGACTACACGTGGTAGCAATACATTGGTAAGTTCTGTCAATACCTGTCATCTAAGTGTAGGTATTCCAAATTGAGATCAGATCGGTATTAGGGTTTGTGTATGGTGTTCAGTCGTTTGGACCCTAATTTAGGTTTACGTATTGGGTTCTCGGCGTTGGGTCATTAGAGTGAGTGAAGCTATCAACATTAACCTCATTAAGTGGTTACCGAAGTGAGAGTTACTTTCTAAATAGACATCCATTGTAGGAAATTCCCGAGACAAAGAGAGAGAAAATAAAAGAAAGATAGAAAGGCATACACCAATATCTTCTGCAGTGAGTTATATTTCACTAATGCTCATCAAAGGCATCATTATCTTAACATTTATAATCAGACGACTAACACCAGTCGCTGGAATAATATTTGAATTCAATACACCACTTTGGACGTTGCTGGTATATATGAAAAGGAGACCAATACTACTTAATGGTGCTCTTAGTGTGATCATTCCCACAGTCTATCAACTGGTGTTTACTGTCTGTGTGACGTGTGTACTCACCTGTTTGTATTCACTTATTTGTGGTTGTAGGATTCGAGTGTCAGCTCCTGGCCTCGCCTCTCCACTGGCCGTTACTGGGTGCACTCGTCGAGCTGCGTCAGCCCTCTCATACCTATTCTTAAAACTACGTATGGATCCTGCCTCTACCATCTCGATGTCCAAGTCATTCCACTTCCTGACTACTCTAAGCCAAAGAAGTATTTCCTAACATCCCTGTGACTCATCTGTTATTAAGTTTCAGCTGTGCTCTCCTATACCGGAGACCTGCCTCTCAGAGACACAATGTCTACCCAGTCTATTCCTTTCAGTATTTTGAACGTTTTAATCATGTGACCTCAGGCCCTTCTGCCCTCTGATGTCGTCAGGTTTAGCTCAGCTAGTCTTGCCTCATAGTTTATATCACTCAGATCTGGGACTAGTCTCGTAGTAAACCATTGCACTTTATCCTAACTTCTTGATATACTGTATCAGATGCGAATTCCATACTGGCGCAGGCACTGTACTTCAAACCTCCAGAATAATAAAATCCCCATCCTTCCTTCAGAGCGCAGGCACTGTACTTCCCACCTCCAGAACCACAACACCACAGTCATGTTTCAGAGTACAAACACTGTACTTCCCACCTCCAGAACTACAACATCCACACTTATGCTTTAGAGTATAGCACTGTACCTTCCACCTCCTCTTTTCACTGCCCCTAAACTAAAAATTTTTTTTTGTAATATTCCTATAGGTGTATTGTTGGCTGCCTCCGGGTTTTCAACGTCCTATATTGCGCTCAAACTTACACGTATTCTGAGTTTCATTTCTTTTTGCCGTGTAATCAAGAAGATGGACTCCCAGTTCAAGCATTCTTTCCCCTTCGTAAACCCCATCAATAAAATTAAAATAAGTCTCCCTTCCCTTCAACCTACACCAGTAAAATACACTTCCTCTTCCTGGCGACAAAGCTGGAGTCAATACATCTCCGGTGGAGTAATTAATATAATTATTTTCCCGTCCAATTAACAAGATGGACTCTGGGAAACATAACTTACCATCCGAGGTTCTTTTTTTCAAACTGGTTCAGTCGTGGTCTGGAGAGAACCACCAGTGAGTTACTGTTGATGGATCCCACAACTACTAGCAGTTCTCTGCTGTAATATTAGTAGACAGGCGCTGATTCCCTTCCCAGCTCCGACTATCACTAATTACTACCGTCGCAGATTAACCTCCTTTCAATAGCATTGTGCAGTTTTCCTGGCCCAGGGCAATAAAAACTTTGGGAACGCTGTTTTGTTCATAAAGTTCACAGTTGTTTGTGAGAGTTTCCTCTGGTGTTCGCCAGGGCCACACAAAATGGCAACAAACAGCACAGTTAACTCTATTTACACGGCAACTTTAATACACTTGCCTTTAATAATATCAACCCATGATCCAGTTTTACACTGTATTAGCCATACCACTACCATTTTTTCCTCAAATTTCATATATATATATATATATATATATATATATATATATATATATATATATATATATATATATATATATATATATATATATATATATATATAAGGAAAACGTGTACCCAGGAAGGAGATATACACCCAGAGATACATTTCTCTCGGAATATAGACATTGAGATTTTACTTTAATCCTTGAATTAGGGATTTGAATATTCTTGTCTGGTGGTAGAAAGGTTACAAGCAGCCTTAATGATCCTCGTGTAGTCGATAGGCTTTAAACTTCATTAACCAACCATCCTGGAAAAAAAAAAAAACTGAACAAAAATCTATTTTAAGTGGGGAGAAAAGTATTTTAACTCGGAAGAAATATATCATGACTAGGAAGAAAAGTATTGTGGAGTCTAATTGCCAGGTCGGAATTTGGATTAGGCATTGTTAAGTGGAAGGGGGGGGGGGTAAACGAAAGATAAAGGAAATGATTTAAGAATAGAGAATCGTATTTTGAGTCAGAGTCATTTTTGGGAAATTATGAGAAGTAGGGATTCCAGGAACGACAGTGGGATATAGACGGTCCAATAATGTTAATAAAGGAGGAGCGAACCACTCGTTGAGAGAGCGAGAGGGAGGGAGAGAGCGAGAGGGAGGGAGAGAGCGAGAGGGAGGGAGAGAGCGAGAGGGAGGGAGAGAGCGAGAGGGAGGGAGAGAGCGAGAGGGAGGGAGAGAGCAAGAGACAGAGAATATGCACAAATACATAGAACAACAGTAACAAATACAATTCTTAATAGGTGGAGACAGGACGAGAACAGGGTCGATAGTGCATCATTTTGCAATACTACATCAAACGCCACCAGATTCCACCAAACTCCAACAATCTCCACCAAACTCCACCACTCTGCAATCCGCTCCCTGCTTTCAATTGCATCCTGGCCACACACTGCTCCCAGCTACAGCCGCCCCACCATTTACAACTCTGATAAGTTGGAAATTGCGCTGTTATCCGCAATCTGCACCGCGATCACGGTTTTTAGCACGTCTAGCGGGTGCTGTGACCCATCACGTCTCCTAGGGTAAACAAGAACCATCACTACAAGAGGAGATACTTCGCTAATTATGGGATACTTCAAGCTTCTTGTACTCTCAAGACAACCCCACTGACAACCCCACTGACAACCCCACTGACAACCCCACTGAAACTGGGAGAAAATTACGGAACTGGATAATGTGTAGAGAGAACTTTCACTGCTCGTATAAATTCAACCAACTATTCTTAAATTATGGAGGATGACTATAGCCCCAGAATTTATTGTCCTTGAAGAACAGATGAGTGAGAGATATGTAAAAGTGTACACATGGAAAATACAAGAGGGACTTGTTCCAGATCTGTGCACTGAAATAACTTATTATAAGAGAGCAAGGTTTACTACATATATGGTGTAAAAAAAGTGTTATGTTGTTTCAGTTCCCCTGCTAGAGTAGAATGTTATGTTCTCTCAGCTCCCCTGCTAGAGTAGAATTTTATGTTGTCTCAGCTCCCCTGCTAGAGTAGAATGTTATGTTCTCTCAGCTCCCCTGCTAGAGTAGAATGTTATGTTCTCTCAGCTCCCCTGATAGAGTAGAATGTTATGTTGTCTCAGCTCCCCTGCTAGAGTAGAATGTTATGTTGTCTCAGCTCCCCTTCTAGAGTAGAATGTTATGTTGCCTCAGTTTCCCTGCTAGAGTAGAATGTTATGTTCTCTCAGCTCCCCTGCTAGAGTAGAATGTTATGTTGTCTCAGCTCCCCTGCTAGAGAAGAATGTTATGTTGTCTCAGCTCCCCTGCTAGAGTAGAATGTTATGTTGTCTCAGCTCCCCTGCTAGAGTAGAATGTTATGTTGTCTCAGCTCCCCTGCTAGAGTAGAATGTTATGTTGTCTCAGCTCCCCTGCTAGAGTAGAATGTTATGTTGTCTCAGCTCCCCTGCTAGAGTAGAATGTTATGTTGTCTCAGCTCCCCTGCTAGAGCAGAATGTTATGTTGTCTCAGCTCCCTGCTAGAGCAGAATGTTATGTTGTCTCAGCTCCCTGCTAGAGTAGAATGTTATGTTGTCTCAGCTCC
Source organism: Cherax destructor (assembly GCA_009830355.1). Classification (NCBI taxonomy): domain Eukaryota; kingdom Metazoa; phylum Arthropoda; class Malacostraca; order Decapoda; family Parastacidae; genus Cherax; species Cherax destructor. The sequence continues at coordinate 411,314 of WNWK01000631.1, forward strand.
CCTGCTAGAGCAGAATGTTATGTTGTCTCAGCTCCCCTGCTAGAGCAGAATGTTATGTTGTCTCAGCTCCCCTGCTAGAGCAGAATGTTATGTTGTCTCAGCTCCCCTGCTAGAGCAGAATGTTATGTTCTCTCAGCTCACTCCATGAGTGCTATGACTTGATTCCTTACTGTCTTCCTTTTTACACTGCTAACAAACACTTTACACTGCTAACAAACACTTTACACTGCTAACAAACACTTTACACTGCTAACAAACACTTTACACTGCTAACAAAAACTTTACACTGCTAACAAACACTTTACACTGCTAACAAACACTTTACACTGCTAACAAACACTTTACACTGCTAACAAACACTTTACACTGCTAACAAACACTTTACACTGCTAACAAACACTTTACACTGCTAACAAACACTTTACACTGCTAACAAACACTTTACACTGCTAACAAACACTTTACACTGCTAACAAACACTTTACACTGCTAACAAACACTTTACACTGCTAACAAACACTTTACACTGCTAACAAACACTTTACACTGCTAACAAACACTTTAAATAACAAAAAAGGCACAATACCGTGACTGGAACAATACACACACAACCCGCACATAGAAGAGAGGAGATTACCACGACGTTTTGGTCCCACTTGGACCATTTACAAAGTCACACTGCTCTGCTGTTTTATCAGAACAGTGTTCTGTTCCCTTCGTATCTATTAGCAGTCCTGTGGCTCCTATGGTCTGTAGTGTTGGTTTCTCAACATTTGTCTTAGTCTCTCCTGCTGTTATTATCTTAGTCCCTCCTGCTGTTATTATCTTAGTTCCTCCTGCTGTTATTATCTTAGTTCCTCCTGCTGTTATTATCTTAGTCCCTCCTGCTGTTATTATCTTAGTTCCTCCTGCTGTTATTATCTTAGTTCCTCCTGCTGTTATTATCTTAGTACCGCCTGCTATCTTAGTCCCTCCTGCTGTTATTATCTTAGTTCCTCCTGCTGTTATTATCTTAGTTCCTCCTGCTGTTATTATCTTAGTTCCTCCTGCTGTTATTATCTTAGTACCGCCTGCTATCTTAGTTCCTCCTGCTGTTATTATCTTAGTTCCTCCTGCTGTTATTATCTTAGTTCCGCCTGCTATCTTAGTCCCTCCTGCTGTTATTACCTTAGTCCCTCCTGCTGTTATTACCTTAGTCCCTCCTGCTGTTATTATCTTAGTCCCTCCTGCTGTTATTATCTTAGTCCCTCCTGCTGTTATTATCTTAGTCCCTCCTGCTGTTATTATCTTAGTCCCTCCTGCTGTTATTATCTTAGTCCCTCCTGCTGTTATTATCTTAGTCCCTCCTGCTGTTATTATCTTAGTCCCTCCTGCTGTTATTATCTTAGTCCCTCCTGCTGTTATTATCTTAGTCCCTCCTGCTGTTATTATCTTAGTCCCTCCTGCTGTTATTCTCGTCTTTTCCTCCCGCTATTGTACATACTTCCTTCTTAAGACTGCACAGCAGACGGTGTCCAGCTTGACAAAGCTTCACAGCGTGCATTATCTCTGCTGTGAGCTTTATATCCACTGAAGCTTTTATGTCTGCTTCTATTTCCGTCATTCTCTCTCTTTCATCTGGCAACTTTTGTGTGTGTGTACCTTCTTTACATGGGGACTTTTACCTGTCTTTTTCAGTGGTAAAATATGTGAGAGACTTTTCCCCTCACCCGTCGTAACTCTCCTCACCTGTCGGAGGTATTTCCCTCCCTTTCAGTACCTCCCCTTCTCTCTCTCTCTCCCTTTCACTCTCTTCTTTTTTCCCCCCTCATTCCTTCATTTTTTCCCTCCATCTCATTCATCCCGCCTGCTAATGACTGGCTTCTTGCTCTTCTCTTTCTATTGTCTCCCCATCCCATTTAATTTTTCTTCTTCCCATCCACTGCATTTTTAATTTTCTTTTTGTTTATCTTCCGTTGCAATGATTATTTAATGAGTTGTCTGTCTTTTATTCCCCACTGTTTCCATCTCTCCCTCTGTCACTACTCTCATCTTATTTTTACCAGTCTTTTCTCTTATTCTTATCTATTTTCCCAGTTGGTCATCCTCTGCGTTTGTATCACTTCTCTATTTTATCTTTCTCCTTGTTAGGAATTTCATCTAAATCAAGTTAATTATTTTTGGCTAAAATGAAAGCTCAGTACCCTCTTCATTCTATTTACTTTCTTTGACTTTTTAATTAGGCTTAAAGCCTATGGACAACACGAAGGTCATTAAGGCTGTGCCTCACTTGTTCACTAACAGTCAAGAATTCAGTGTTTCAAAAAGATGGACCCAATTTCAGTAATGAAATGAATGAAATTGGGTCCATTTTGAAACACCCTATACTTAAACGCCTAATACAGACTTTATGTAATTACAGCAAACTTTTAAGTTTATATTTAAAAATAAGCTCATCAAATATATTGGTACTGTATATATATAGTACCAATATACTTGAGAAATATTTTCCAGTAAGTAATATATTTTATATATCATTATTATATTTTCATTATAAATATTTCAAAGTAGTATGTAAATTTGATTTAATTCTTAATAATTCTGAGTAAATTTTACTTTGGTCATATATAATTTTATTTTTGTTATTTGTTACTATTAAACTTTATTCATTAATTGACTTTATTTCTTATTTGTTTGTATTTTTAAATAGTTTTTTTGTTTTTTATTTCCTGAGTCAAGCTTCATCTGAGGTTCAGATGAGCACCTGGTGCTCAAGGCTGAGGTGAGCACCTGGTGCTCAAGGCTGAGGTGAGAGCCTGATGTTCAAGGCTGAGGTGAGAACCTGGGACTCGAGGCTGAGGTGAGCACCTGGTGCTCAAGGCTGAGGTGAGAGCTTGGTGCTCAAGACTGAGGTGAGCACCTGGTGCTCAAGGCTGAGGTGATCACCTGGTGCTCAAGGCTGAGGTGAGAGCCTGATGCTCAAGGCTGAGGTGAGAGCCTGGTGCTCAAGGCTGAGGTGAGAACCTGGGACTCGAGGCTGAAGTGAGAGCCTGGGACTTGAAGTTGAGGTGAGAGCCTGGGACTCGGGGCTGAAGTGAGAGCCTGGGACTTGAAGCTGATGTGAAAGCCTGGGACTCGGGGCTGAGGTGAGAGCCTTGGACTCGAGGCTGGGGTGAGAGCCTTGGACTCGAGGCTGAGGTGAGAGCCTTGGACTCGAGGCTGAAGTGAGAGCCTTGGACTCGAGGCTGGGGTGAGAGCCTTGGACTCGGGGCTGAGGTGAGAGCCTTGGACTCGAGACTGAGGTGAGAGCCTTGGACTCGAGGCTGAAGTGAGAGCCTTGGACTCGAGGCTGAGATGAGAGCCTTGGACTCGAGGCTGAGGTGAGAGCCTTGGACTCGAGGCTGAGGTGAGAGCCTTGGACTCGAGGCTGAGGTGAGAGCCTGGGACTCGAGGCTGAGGTGAGAGCCTGGGACTCGAGGCTGAGGTGAGAGCCTTGGACTCGAGGCTGAAGTGAGAGCCTGGGACTCGAGGCTGAGGTGAGAGCCTTGGACTCGAGGCTGAAGTGAGAGCCTGGGACTCGAGGCTGAGGTGAGTACCTGAGGCACTTTAATGTTGCCTGTGTCCATCACTCATACCGCCTCCATCTATTCTTTCTTCCTGTCAGCAACACATCTGCTCTCTCTCTCTCTCTCTCTCTTTCCAATTTTCCATTTCATTTTCCCCTTATCACGTTATCGGGATCACTCTTACTCCCTTCTTTATCGCCTATTGTTTTCCTTCTTCTTTGTCCCCTCTCACCTTCATTCTACCAGTAACAATTATTTCAATTATCATCCTAGTCTATGGTTACTGTTCCTCTCCTCAAATTTTACGAATAATTGTCATTTCTTCCCATTTGCAAACAAGGAAGGAAGACAGACTCGAGAAAACAAGGAAAAAATGAGAAATACAAATATATAAAGATAAATAAAGATATAAAAGAGAAGTTAGAATTTTCATACTGCCAGTTTATATTGATCGCCAGATGCTATGAGGAGTCCATAGGGTATCCATCATATATCTAATTTGTGTAGGGAGAATACTCGATCTAGTTGTGCTGGTTCGTCACCCCACAGAAATGTCCTTTATATGTAACTTATATCTATAATATTTTGGAATCAATGAAAAAATGACAGAAAATGGAAAAAAATACTAAAAGTATTCAAGAAAATTAGATTATTATTATTATTTATATTAATATTATTATTATTATCATAAGAAAGCGCTAAAATAAAGAAAACTAGAGTAAATTCTTGGACCGTAAACTGAAACAAATCGACAAATGTTTGATGTAATGTTGATATCCCTTCCTTGAGTGACAAAAGATGAATTTTTGTGTCCCGTGTGCGTTGTAGCAAAGGTTACAGCACCCGTGTAGTAGAAAAACACGGGTCAGCTACTTTTTCGCTTCTCTTTATTACATTCCTCCATTGTAAAGTAGGAAGAAAACGGAGGAATGTGAAATTCTGAATATTTTTCAAGCTCCGGTCAGACATTTCTGGCGTCTTTATTGAGGCTGAGTCGTGTTCTTCTGCCTCTTATAGTGAGGCTGAGGTGTTCCTCTGCCTCCTATAGTATGGCTGAGTCGTGTTCTTCTGTCTCTTATAATATGGCTGAGTCGTGTTCCTCTGCCTCTTATAGTGAGGCTGAGGTGTTCCTCTGCCTCCTATAGTGAGGCTGAGTCGTGTTCCTCTGCCTCCTATAGTAATGCTAAGGTGTTACTCTGCCTCCTATAGTAAGGTTGAGTCGTGTTCTTCTGTCTCTTATAGTATGGCTGAGTCGTGTTCCTCTGCCTCTTATAGTGAGGCTGAGGTGTTCCTCTGCCTCCTATAGTATGGCTGAGTCGTGTTCCTCTGCCTCCTATAGTAATGCTAAGGTGTTACTCTGCCTCCTATAGTAAGGTTGAGTCGTGTTCTTCTGCCTCTTATAGTGAGGCTGAGGTGTTCCTCTGCCTCTTATAGTGAGGCTGAGGTGTTCCTCTGCCTCCTATAGTAAGGTTGAGTCGTGTTCTTCTGCCTCTTATAGTGAGGCTGAGGTGTTCCTCTGCCTCCTATAGTATGGCTGAGTCGTGTTCTTCTGCCTCCTATAGTATGGCTGAGTCGTGTTCCTCTGCCTCCTATAGTGAGGCTGAGGTGTTCCTCTGCCTCCTATAGTATGGCTGAGTCGTGTTCCTCTGCCTCCTATAGTAATGCTAAGGTGTTACTCTGCCTCCTATAGTAAGGTTGAGGTGTTCCTCTGCCTCTTATAGTGAGGCTGAGGTGTTCCTCTGCCTCCTATAGTATGGCTGAGTCGTGTTCCTCTGCCTCCTATAGTATGGCTGAGTCGTGTTCCTCTGCCTCCTATAGTGAGGCTGAGGTGTTCCTCTGCCTCCTATAGTGAGGCTGAGGTGTTCCTCTGCTTCCTATAGTGAGGCTGAGGTGTTCCTCTGCCTCCTATAGTGAGGCTGAGGTGTTCCTATGCCTCTTATAGTGAGGCTGAGGTGTTCCTCTGCCTCTTATAGTGAGGCTGAGGTGTTCCTCTGCCTCTTATAGTGAGGCTGAGGTGTTCCTCTGCCTCTTATAGTGAGGCTGAGGTGTTCCTCTGCCTCCTATAGTGAGGCTGAGGTGTTCCTCTGCCTCTTATAGTGATGCTGAGGTGTTCCTCTGCCTCCTATAGTGAGGCTGAGGTGTTACTCTGCCTCTTATAGTGAGGCTGAGGTGTTCCTCTGCCTCTTATAGTGAGGCTGAGGTGTTCCTCTGCCTCCTATAGTGAGGCTGAGGTGTTCCTCTGCCTCTTATAGTGAGGCTGAGGTGTTCCTCTGCCTCCTATAGTGAGGCTGAGGTGTTCCTCTGCCTCTTATAGTGAGGCTGAGGTGTTCCTCTGCCTCTTATAGTGAGGCTGAGGTGTTCCTCTGCCTCCTATAGTGAGGCTGAGGTGTTCCTCTGCCTCCTATAGTGAGGCTGAGGTGTTCCTCTGCCTCTTATAGTGAGGCTGAGGTGTTCCTCTGCCTCTTATAGTGAGGCTGAGTCGTGTTCTTCTGCCTCTTATAGTAAGGTTAAGGTGTTCCTCTGCCTCCTATAGTAAGGTTAAGGTGTTCCTCTGCCTACTATAGTGAGACTGAGTCGTGTTCCTCTGCCTCCTATAATGAGGCTGAGTCGTGTTCCTCTGCCTCCTATAGTGAGACTGAGTCGTGTTCCTCTGCCTCCTATAGTGAGACTGAGTCGTGTTCCTCTGCCTCCTATAATGAGACTGAGTCGTGTTCCTCTGCCTCCTATAGTGAGACTGAGTCGTGTTCCTCTGCCTCCTATAATGAGACTGAGTCGTGTTCCTCTGCCTCCTATAGTGAGACTGAGTCGTGTTCCTCTGCCTCCTATAATGAGACTGAGTCGTGTTCCTCTGCCTCCTATAGTGAGGCTGAGTCGTGTTCCTCTGCCTCCTATAGTGAGACTGAGTCTTATCAGTCTCTCCTCCAGTGATACTTCTTTGAACTCACCTGTATGGAGTTACAGGAAGTTGATTCGTAGCTCCTGGACCCGACTCTTCACTAGTCTACTCTCTCTACTAGGTCTACTCTCTCTCCCTGCTCCAAGAGCTTTATCGTACCTCTTCTTAAAGCTGTGTGTGTGCGCGCGTGTGTGTAGTTCACAGACCTGGCACAAAGCCTTCCACGTCAGGCCATAAATCTTTACAAGGTCCGTCTATCGCCTCCTTCCATTATCCTCTTTTTTATTAAGTGTTTTCCTCATTCTTTTATCTCTCCCCCTCCTGCCGTTTCCACCCGCATTCTCTATATTCTCTTGCTTTCACTACCTCTTTTACCTTCTACGTGTCCAGTTCTAACTCTATCGCCAGTCCTTCACGTCCCGTCTCTGTTTTTTTTATTTATCTCTTAGTCCTCCAGTTCCATTATTCGGCTTCTCTCTCTCTCTCTCTCTCTCTCTCTCTCTCTCTCTCTCTCTCTCTCTCTCTCTCTCTCTCTCTCTCTCTCTCTCTCTCTCTCTTTATTATCTATCTTTCCTAATTACTTCCGTTCCTCGTCTTTTCATTTAATTTCGATTATTTCCTTTTTAGGACTTGAGGCGAGAGTAGAAGTCCAGCACCACACAGCCTGACACAGCACCACAGCCTGACACAGCACCACAGCCTGACACAGCACCACACAGCCTGACACAGCACCACAGCCTGACACAGCACCACACAGCCTGACACAGCACCACAGCCTGACACAGCACCACACAGCCTGACACAGCACCACAGCCTGACACAGCACCACACAGCCTGACACAGCACCACAGCCTGACACAGCATCACACAGCCTGACACAGCACCACAGCCTGACACAGCACCACAGCCTGACACAGCACCACACAGCCTGACACAGCACCACAGCCTGACACAGCACCACACAGCCTGACACAGCACCACAGCCTGACACAGCACCACACAGCCTGACACAGCACCACAGCCTGACACAGCACCACACAGCCTGACACAGCACCACAGCCTGACACAGCATCACACAGCCTGACACAGCACCACAGCCTGACACAGCACCACAGCCTGACACAGCACCACACAGCCTGACACAGCACCACAGCCTGACACAGCACCACACAGCCTGACACAGCACCACAGCCTGACACAGCACCACACAGCCTGACACAGCACCACAGCCTGACACAGCATCACACAGCCTGACACAGCACCACAGCTTCCCTCGTGGACGACCAGAAATGATGAACCTTAGTAAAGAGAATGCCCCGTCAGTACGAGGTGTAGTGCATCTGTGTACTGGTTCACACATGAGTGAACCATTAATGAGAAGCTGAACCCAGCTGACTAAGACTTCGAAGATTTGTGGAGGTGATGAGTTGACGGAAGAGATGAAGCAACACACTCACAACACTTCTTTGTACAGTCATGTGAAGAAATGAAGGAAATGCACACAGGTCCTTTGCTGAAGACTAGGTAGCGCGTCTGAACCCTCAAAGTTCAGCTGATCCCCACTGAAACACTAGAGGTGAGAAACACACAGGATTGACCATCACCACAAGTAGGTTACTCACATTATAGACAGAGAACCTTTAAAGAGAACGGTGAGAAAATATATAATAGTAACGTTGCATTAAGAAAATTAAGTATCACAAATCAAGTTAGGTAACAGCTATGAAAATAAATGACGAACAAGAATAGACCAACAGAAGATTTCACTTCTAACTATAAGAGAGGCAAATAGTTTAGCAACCTTCCTTGATTCTTTGTTCCACACGTCATCCACCAACCAACAGAGTATAGTGTCATGAACGGGTGCCAGGTGGCACTGACGTCAACGTACCTCTGACGCAAAAGCTTCCACATACAACGACCTACACCACTGTCAATCACCCATGTACACAATATTATATATGCACAAATGAACTTTTTTTTTCTGCCTTCACGCTGAACGAGCGTCAGGAATTCGCTGATTCAGTTGAATCCTATATTTGCAAAGTGCTTGTCCAGCTGGATCCTAAATGAATGTATTGTTGTCAAGCTTACTGCTTCAGCGGGTAGTTGTTCCATTCTGTTATAATTCTATTTGAAAAATGCCTTTTCAAGCAGTCGTATTCATTTTCTTGCCTCGATGTTCCATTCCACTGTTTTGGTTCATGGACTCATTCTACACTTCAAACAATTCTTGTCCACGTCTAGCCGACCAGTACCACTCTGCTGCCTACCACTCAGAGGGACAGAGAGGGCGACCTGTCTGCCTACCACTCAGAGGGACAGAGAGGGCGACCTGTCTGCCTACCACTCAGAGGGAGAGAGAGGGCGACCTGTCTGCCTACCACTCAGAGGGACAGAGAGGGCGACCTGTCTGCCTACCACTCAGAGGGACAGAGAGGGCGACCTGTCTGCCTACCACTTAGAGGGAGAGAGAGGGCGACCTGTCTGCCTACCACTCAGAGGGACAGAGAGGGCCCCCTGTCTGCCTACCACTCAGAGGGAGAAAGAGGGCGACCTGTCTGCCTACCACTCAGAGGGAGAGAGAGGGCGACCTGTCTGCCTACCACTCAGAGGGAGAGAGAGGGCGACCTGTCTGCCTACCACTCAGAGGGACAGAGAGGGCGACCTGTCTGCCTACCACTCAGAGGGACAGAGAGGGCCCCCTGTCTGCCTACCACTCAGAGGGACAGAGAGGGCGACCTGTCTGCCTACCACTCAGAGGGAGAGAGAGGGCGACCTGTCTGCCTACCACTCAGAGGGACAGAGAGGGCCCATTGTCTGCCTACCACTCAGAGGGACAGAGAGGGCGACCTGTCTACCTACCACTCAGAGGGACAGAGAGGGCAACCTGTCTGCCTACCACTCAGAGGGACAGAGAGGGCGACCTGTCTGCCTACCACTCAGAGGGACAGAGAGGGCAACCTGTCTGCCTACCACTCAGAGGGACAGAGAGGGCGACCTGTCTGCTTACCACTCAGAGGGACAGAGAGGGCGACCTGTCTGCCTACCACTCAGAGGGACAGAGAGGGCCCCTGTCTGCCTACCACTCAGAGGGACAGAGAGGGCGACCTGTCTGCCTACCACTCAGAGGGACAGAGAGGGCGACCTGTCTGCCTACCACTCAGAGGGAGAGAGAGGGCCCCCTGTCTGCCTACCACTCAGAGGGACAGAGAGGGCGACCTGTCTGCCTACCACTCAGAGGGAGAGAGAGGGCGACCTGTCTGCCTACCACTCAGAGGGACAGAAAGGGCGACCTGTCTGCCTACCACTCAGAGGGACAGAGAGGGCGACCTGTCTGCCTACCACTCAGAGGGACAGAAAGGGCGACCTGTCTGCCTACCACTCAGAGGGACAGAGAGGGCGACCTGTCTGCCTACCACTCAGAGGGACAGAAAGGGCGACCTGTCTGCCTACCACTCAGAGGGACAGAGAGGGCCCCCTGTCTGCCTACCACTCAGAGGGACAGAAAGGGCGACCTGTCTGCCTACCACTCAGAGGGACAGAGAGGGCGACCTGTCTGCCTACCACTCAGAGGGAGAGAGGGCGACCTGTCTGCCTACCACTCAGGCAGAGGGACCTGCGCACCACTCAGAGGAGAGGGCGACCTGTCTGCCTACCACTCAGAGGGACAGAGAGGGCGACCTGTCTGCCTACCACTCAGAGGGACAGAAGGGCGACCTGTCTGCCTACCACTCAGAGGGACAGAGAGGGCGACCTGTCTGCCTACCACTCAGAGGGACAGAGGGCGCCTGTCTGCCTACCACTCAGAGGGACAGAGAGGGCGCCATGTCTGCCTACCACTCAGAGGACAGAGAGGGCGACCTGTCTGCCTACCACTCAGAGGGACAGAGAGGCGACCTGTCTGCCTACCACTCAGAGGGAAGAGAGGGCGACCTGTCTGCCTACCACTCAGAGGAGAGAGGGCGACCTGTCTGCCTACCACTCAGAGGGACAGAGAGGGCGACCTGTCTGCCTACCACTCAGAGGGACAGAAAGGGCGACCTGTCTGCCTACCACTCAGAGGGACAGAGAGGGCGACCTGTCTGCCTACCACTCAGAGGGAAGAAAGGGGGACCTGTCTGCCTACCACTCAGAGGGAGAGAGAGGGCCCTGTCTGCCTACCACTCAGAGGAGAGAGAGGGCCCCTGTCTGCCTACCACTCAGAGGGAGAGAGGGCCCCTGTCTGCCTACCACTCAGAGGGAGAGAGGG